>VZTF01006642.1:0-86206 GCA_013397755.1 Cnemophilus loriae | reverse complement strand
TCGCCCCGCCCCGCCCCGGCGCGGCCCCGCCCGCAGCTCCCCCGCCCGGCGATGGGGGAGGGCGGGCCCGCAGCGGTGCTCTGTCACGGTGCCCCTCGCTGCGACCCTCGCCCCAGGCGGGATCGGCGCTCGGGAGCCTTCTGTGGCCGCCGCTGCCTTGTCCCAGGGTTGGGGTGCGAGGCAGCCGCTGCCGTACTGGAACTGCTCCCCTGGGGCCTCAGCCCCGCAGTTTCCGCCGCCAGCGCCAAGCCCACGCGGCCCGGCGCCCTCGGGATGCCCGCGGTGCGGGCTCTGCTCCCGGCGCCCTCCCCCGGTTGGGGGGGAGAGGCGGAGCCGGCGCGGCCGCCGCCTTTATCTGGCGTGGCGGCGCGGGGGGTGGCACGGGGGAATACCTCGTTGTAAGATACGCGCTATAAATACGGCGCTTGGGATGGGAGTGCGGTCACGGGCGGCGGGAACAGCTCCGGACCACGGTGGGTGCCTTCCCCGCGGCAAGGCGGCTGGCAACCGCTTGAATTTTAATTTACTGGCACGGGGCTGCCATCCCCTCGGCCACCCCCACGCCCGGTTCCCGGGAGGAGTTGCGGGGGGAGTTCTGCGTCTTTTTGTACGGAGGGGAGCGGCGGCAGCCAGCGCCGGTGCCTGCAGCAGGGCAGGCGGAGCAGTGGAGGGTGAGAGAAGAGACGGGGAGGAAAAGGCTGAAGGAAGGACACGGGGCTGGTGATAAAGGCGGCGGGGGAGGAGAAGGCGCTGGCGGGAGGGGACGGGAAGGCGGGCTGGGGGAGGGAGAGAGGGAGGGAGAGCAGCCTCTAACCCTGGCGCCTCCGCCACTGTCTCTCAGCAGGACTCTGATTGCGAGCAGCCGCCGAGCTCAGCCCGCGGCGGAGGGCGGCCGGTGCCGCTAGCGCGGAGGAGGCGGAGGAAGAGGTCGCCGCTGGAGGAGCCCCACGGTCCGGTCCGAGCCGCCTCGCTGAGCACGCCTGCCCGGCCGCCAACATGATGCAGATCTGCGACTCGTACAGCCAGAAGTACTCTCTCTTCAACGCCATGAACCGCTTTATCGGCGCCGTCAACAACATGGACCAGACGGTGATGGTGCCCAGCCTGCTGCGCGACGTGCCGCTGCTGCTGGAGGAGCTGGACGCGGCGGGCGCCGTGTGCCCACCCGGGGATGCTGCCCTGCCGCCCGGCGACCCCGGCGCCTACTTCTCCCGCAGGGACATGTACAGCCACTACATGCTGCTCAAGTCCATCCGCAACGACATCGAGTGGGGTGTGGTGCAGCCGCCGGCGGGCGAGGAGGCCGCCCGCAAGAAGGACAAGCTGGGCGGTGGGCCCGCCGAGGAGGGCGAGGGGGAGGAGGACCTGGAGCAGCAGTTCCACTACCACCTCAGCGGACTCCACTCGGTGCTCTCCAAGCTCACCCGCAAGGCCAACGTCCTCACCAACAGATACAAGCAGGAGATCGGCGTCAGCAGCTGGGGGCAGTGAGCGCCGGGGGGAAGCGGGGGAAGGGGCTCCCGACCCGGCGGGAGCGGCGCGTCCCCGCCCGGCGCTGCTGCTGCTGCTGCGGTGCCCGAGGGCAGCGCCCCGGGCCGAGGCTTCCCTGCGCCCTCCCAGGACTGCAGCAGGTTTTCTACCAACGCACAAGCGAGAGAGAAAGAGAGAGATGTAAATTAATCAATACTAGTTTATTAATTATTTTGACCCCCTCCGTGTTTTTTTCATTGTACAGTCCGGGGCAAGCAGTGGCTGCCCGGGCGGGGAGGCTGAACCCGTACGTGTACGAGGTGGTGGCATTGCTGGCTGATAAGGAGGCTCCGCTCAAGCCGATGAACATAACGAAACTGGCACAAAATTGCTTCTGTTACCCCGGAGGGAACCCAGTGGGCTAAGGAGCATCCCTCTGTTGTGGGAGAGATGGCGGGTCCCACGGTTGTACATGTACTGGAGTTTATTTAAAACTTTTTTACTCAGATGTAGAGTATATTCTAAAATAAATGCAAATGTATTAACTAAGAGTGAGCTAAACTTTTTGGTATGATTTATCTTTCTTTAATTAAATGATATTTTTAACATCTGGAATTCTTCTGTATTTCTTCTATGTTACAGTCAGAGCTGCCTTACTAGATACAGAAATCTGCATGTGCAAGACAGGGGGTTTTGTGGCTTTTTTTGTTCCCATCAAAGGGAGCATTTAGGCAGTGATGATAACTTGGCATATCTGAAATGTTTGAATGACCTTATTAAACTTAACCATACATGGCCTGAGTTTTGGTGAGCTGTTCCCAGCTGTGCACAGTGCAGTTGTTTTGTGTGAGTGTTGGCTTGAAGGTTAGTGCCTCTTTAACAAAATCTGAGAAGATCGAGTCATGGTTACTCTGCAGGCAGCGATTCATGGAAGTTGGAGCAAAGCCTAGGAATGACTCTTGCTTTTTTCGAGAAGTATCTTAATGTACTGAGGGGAGCTCTTTTCTCTCTCTCCGAATAGGTCTGGCAGACTTGCCTCCCCAGTCTCTTGCATTTTTTTCCTCTAATCCTCCTTGGATACCAGGAATTAATCGGTTTTATGTTATCCAGATTGTATTGATTTCTTTCTCTCTACTTTTTTTTCATTTGTTGAAGTGAAGTACCTTGGAATGGGGTGTCTATATTGTGTTCTAATATTAAGTTTTGGTATTAAAGTGCACTTACTGATTGTGATACAATATATAACAGAGGATAAATATTTAACAAATATGTAAGTCCTTACATAATGTAAGTTTTTTTCTCAGGCACTGAAATGCCAAGTTTGTAGACATCTAATACTGAGATTTCACTTTGTATTATTGTCATCAAATTTAGGGCTTGTTTGGTGGTGTTGGTTTGGGGGTTTTTTTCTTCTAAAAATAGAAGAATTTTTCTCTCAACTTCAAGGATATTTTTGTTTAAATTCATATATTCGTTAGCACTTTATTTTTCAGCCCAACTGTTAGGGCATTGTAGTAAAGCATGAGCACTCTAGACATGGTGCTAGCTGGCAAATGTTTGTGTAAGTTAAAATAATCAGCCTATGTCTATGTTTAAAATATGTATATCAGAAGGTTCTTCTCTTCTGGGGCAAAGAAGAACTTCGTAAGGCTGCATAACTTTTAGTTTAGCGATGCTTGTTCTTTTCGTAATGTTTTTAACTCCTCTTCCCCTCCCCTCTTGGGAAGATGCCAGGAAAAAAGTCATGAACAAGGAGAGGGATTACCCTGGTTTCCTACTATGTCAGCTTGCCAGTCTTTCCACGGTTAAACTAACACAATGCAAAAGATGCTGTGCCCTGTGCTGGATGGTAAAGTTTTGTTCTGAAGTCAAGGGTGAGAGGGAGAACCTGTTCTGCTGTGTGGCTCCCTTCTGGCCTTGCGCTCCATCAGCTGAAAACCACATTACAGCCTCTGCTGGGGAGCGCCGGGGAAACCTCAGACAAAAGCAGCTCATGCAGTTTCACCCGTGTGCCTTTTGATGTCCCGTAACTTCTCCTGGTATGGGTTTAGACAATACTGTTTAAGTGTTGCACAAGAGACAATGTGATGCTGATTTAGACTATGAGTAACGTCAGAAAAATACTGTTACGTTAGTGCAGCACAGCCATGAGTATTGCATCCGTTCCCTTTGCATTCTAAAAAAAAACACGAGAAAAGTTTTGGTGGAAGAGCTGCTGAAATCTAGTGCTATGGGGCAGCAAAGGTGGCATTTCCTTACAAGTAAAGCTTTGGGTAACAAGAGGAGGAGGAGGAGGATTCTGTGACTCAAGGATTTGCCTTGCCTCTCTCTGTGACTAAGCTGCAGTTGCTGAACTGCACGCGGCTCCCATGCGGGAGCCAGCCGCTGGGCTGGCAGCAGCTCTGATAATCCCAACTCAGCCCTGCAAAACCTGCTGAGAGTCACACCAGCTGAAGAGACTCCACCACCTCCCACCTGGGAGCTGCTTTAGAATTTCCCCTTCTCAAGGTCATGGGAGAGGATTGAGGCTCTTGGGATCAAGAAAGTGATCTCTTAATGCAGGGGGAAGGCAACAAGAGATAAAACCAGAGATGCATTTGTCATGCAAAGGACAAGGGATGGGACTTTGCTGCTGGCTGTTCTGTAAAACAACTTGGCCTAAAAGGTGGGGTGGTCAGGCAGTTATGTAAATGCTGACTCCTGGCATTGCAGTAAGCAAAGATGAGATTGCAGAGTCTTAATGCAGATTTTGTGTGTTAGGTGCTGAATTGGGAAGAATTTCCATCAGCAGCACTATATAAAACAATTAGGTTCATTACTAAGGAGTTACGTTTCCTTTTGAAGGACTGGATCACTTTAAGTCTCTCCACTGTATACAGAGTTCAGCAAACCTTTGGGCTGCTCTGGTAAAGTGATTCTGGTACTTGTTTTAATGACAAATTATATCAGTCTAATGTAAAATGTATCTTTATGATCTCAGATAGGTTGGGAAGTGACTTAATTTCTTAGACACACACAGGCAAACAGACAACTTGCCAAACTACCCCAGCCGTGCTCAAACCAGGGGATATGCACTGTGAGAAGCAGTTGTCATTTTTAGCTCACTTAAGTGAAATAGACTCCATATAGAGTAAGGCAGACATTAGAAGAGCAATAAATAATGAGATTCAGAGCTGTTTGCACTAACAAATTGATTACAGGAGAAGGTATCTTACAGCCAAGGAGCCTCAAGGACATTGCTCATGGTATGCATCAGTTAATATATAGAAGTGCACAGTATCTGTCATTATAGTTCATGACTCAACTCTTGTTTTTGTGTATACAAAAGGAGGACAAATGAGGGGAAAGCCATGCTTTCTGTCTCTCTCTGTCTCTCTCTCTCTCTCTCTCTCTCTGCATAAAGATAAGGGCACTGGGGATGGGTGTGAGTTCCATGGAAAGAACAAGAATCATGGGCTGGTCAGTGCTTGGTGGAAGCAGATTAGGCTGAGTCAGGCTAGGCTGTCACCTTCCTACTTTCCCTCTGAAAGCTCTTCCTTGCAGAGGGTTCTAACTAGATCAAGATATGTGTGTTTTGTGGTTTGTGTCTTCCCTCCCCTGCACAGGCTCTTGCACCAAGACAACGTGAGTCATCACTAGATTGGCTTTGCTGAAAGATGCACTAATGTTAGTGGTCAGAGGGAAGGTCGTGTTAGGCTCTTATTATCATGTCCTTAATCTCCGCACCCTGTTCTACCACAAAACAAAACAAAACAAAAAAAAAAACAANACAAAAAAAAAAACAAAAAAAAACAAAAAAAAAAAAGAGAGAGAGAGAGAAAGAAATAGAAAGCATCTCCTTCATCTCCTTTCTGTGCCTTTGGATTTGGTACAGAGCTAATCTCTTTGCAGAAAAGTCTGCAGCAATTTTCCCTCACTGAGGTATTTCCCCAAAGTCTTGAGTATGGGAGGGGATTGAGTGGAAGTATTGCTTTTTATTATTCATAACTTTAAACTTTTAATGTTTTTATTATTTGTATCTAGGTAACAGCATGCTAGGCACCATATTACAAAGAGCTCAAAGATCATAAAAACAGAATTGGATAGAAAGAGATGTAGATTCAACCCCCTAGCCATGAGCAGAGACACCTTCCACTAGCTCAGGCTGCTCAACACCCATCCACTCTGGCCCTGAACACTTCCAGGGATGGGACATCCACAGCTTCTCTGGGCTGTCCCAGTGCCTCGCCATGCTCACAGTAAAAAATTTCCTTCTAATATCTAATCTAAACCTACTTTCTTTCAGTTCGAACCCATTTCCTCCTGTCCTATCTCTACATGCTGATGTCGAAGGTCCCTCTCCGGCTTTCTTGTAGTCCTCTTTAGGTTCCAGAAGGCTGCTATAAGGTCTCCCTGGAGCCTTCTCTTCTGCAGGCTCAACAATCCCAATCCTCTCTGTCTTCTTAGGAAAGGTGCTCCAGCCCCTCTGATCATCTTTGTGGTCTCCTCTGCACTCACTCCAGCAGCTCCACATCCTTCCTATGCTGGGGACCCTAGAGCTGGATGCAGCACTCCATGTGGGGTCTTGTGACAACAGAGTGGAGTGGAAGAATGACCTCTCATGACCTGCATCTTGGCTTGCAGCCCAGGACACTTTTGGCTTTCTGGGCTGTGAGCACGAATTGCTGGGCTGTGTCAAGCTTTTCATCAACCAATATCCTCAAGTCCTTCTCCTCAGGGATGCTCTCAACCCATTCTCCTCCCAGCCTGTGTCTGTCTGTGCTTGGGATTGCCCTGGCCCACATTCAGGAACTTTTGCTTGACCTTGTTGAAATTCACAAGGTTCACACAGGCCTACCTCTGGAGCCTGTCCAGGTGCCTTTGCAGGGCACCCGTTCCCTCCAGCGTGTTCACCACACCACACAGCCCGAGCGAGGGTGCCTCAGTCCCACCGTCCATGTCACCAACAAAGATGTTAAACAGCACCAGTCCCAATCTACACAATCGAGCCATTGACCACAACTCTGTGAGTGCACCCAACCAGCCAATTCCTTATCCATGGAGCTGTCCACCCATCAAATCCATGTCTCTTCAGTTTAGAGACAAAGATGTTGGATGGGACAGTGTCAAATGCTTTGCACAATTTCATGCACGTGATGTCAGTTGCTTCCAAAGATCTTAAGTGATAATACACACAGGGAAAAAAGAAGAGCACAATGGGTTATAACCTGCCATAAAATCTGAGGGAAGTGCAATCGAGGTGAGCATTGCAAAAGCATCTCCAGCTTTGCATGCATTTTTCTGTTATTTGTCGTAGTCATCCCTAAACAAGCAGAAATACCTGAATGTATTAGTTCTAATGTTGCAAATTTATCTTTTTTCCAGACTACAGACTTGCATGACAAGTTTGGGTCAAAATTAGTTTTAAGGAATGAAGCTATAAACTCCCTTCCAAAAGGAAATTTGCAAATAGGGGTGCAGTAATTGTATAACTTTTTGTTCGTAGCCAACTGCTAGAATGGGCACTCTTTATAAAAAGTAATATTCCTTCCCTATTCAAACATCCTTATTTGACTCTGAGTGATAGAATGAGGAAAACACCTAGTTTTTGTGCTTTTGAATTTTGTACTGGAAGGAATGGCACAGTAGAAGCTTAGAGAACGTACAGAGAAAGCAGATGCCTCTGTGTTAAATCATGAAACAGTGAATGAGCTTGCTCCATATTTGTAAAGTCTGTCATAGTATCAGTTGTATCTTTTTATCATGTATATCTACACACACTTGATTCTAATATGATTCTGTCTTTTTGTTCTGGCCTGTTTTATCTTAGCAACTTTGGGGTACAGGCAACAGGGTCATTATCCCACAGGCCCAGACACACCACTTTAGACACTTTAGCTGAGCCTTTTTAAGTGCATCTCCCTTTCCCATCTGTATTTGAACTGAAAAGATGGGCAGAATGCCTAAAGCCATGATTCAGAGTACAGCACAGCAGCATGGCACCCCCTTGCTTTGGGATTGCTTTTTGGTCATTGGTGTATATGCTGGAGCAGGGAGACGGATGCAAGGCGAACCATTCCTTCAGGGATTTACACCAGCTTGTACAGCGTTCGGAAGGGAGAATGGCAGTGGGGAGTTTTCTCACCCTGTAACCAAAATGTGTCCTTCCCAGTTCCTTTTCCCACCTCTCTGAGAATTTTCCTCCCTGAAATTCCTAGTGAGCCAAGCTCATTTTGTCACCCAGACAACTCTCAGTTTTGAACTGAACTGCAATTACTAATAATAGGAGTATTACGTGATTTCGTGATATTTTATTGTCTGAATTGTGTAATTAAACCTGGCTTCTTTTATTAACCTGCTGTTTTTCATGTGGAGGCACTTTTCTTTTTAAAATGTTTCAGTAGTGATGGCTGAGCACCAATCCATACTTTGAGAAATATCAGTGTCTAAATAGCTGTTTTGAAGGCAGAGCCAACAATATAGAAAGCTGCTTTCTCTTGCTAATGTGTGCAGTGCTCATCTTTTGACGTGCCCTAATAATTGCCATTTGTATTAACTGTAGCATCACACACTGAGAGGAAAACACACCCTGTAGCGAGCCTGAACAGAGACAAGGAAAAGCAGGGGAGCTGGCAGATCATGGCCTTTGCATTTCTGATGCTGGCTTTTGTGTTCAAGTTCAGTGTAATGTAAAAAAAATGCCTCATTTAAAGAAGTTGAGAAATCTGGTTTTAATGAAACAGGCAGTAGGTTTATTTCAGCTTTCACTGGTATTGGTATATGGTATTTAGCAAAGATTAAAATAATTCCTCATCCAGGTGAATACAGTCATGAAAGCCTTAATTTCAACAACCAAACACAATCACTATTTTTGAGGGGCTTTTTATTTTAAGACCCAGCAGTGACTATTTCTTGACTGGTTTAAGCTTAGGCAGTGCCAAGAGGGCTCGTCCTGTCTTGTCCCCTAACTCCCATCCCAGCCCCGTGAACTCTCCAGTTCTGTTGTGCTGGCACCAGCATTCATGCAGCAATGGAGTTACCAGACTTAGGCAGCTGATCCAGATCAAAATTAGTAGAGGAAAAAAGCTTTCAGCTGTACTAATTCCCTCACTGAGCAGAAGGTGTAGCTGCATTAGCTGCAGGCTGGTGTTGGAGGACGGGCTGGGAACGCGCTGCCAGAAGGCAGAGTGGGACCTCCCCTCTTGGCAGCCACTTTCAAGTAGCTTGAATTAAGCGTGTTGTGAAAGTGTCATCTGAGGCCCATCTTCAAAAGAGGTTTGTATGCTGATGAGTTTCAGTATCACTGAAACTGGCGGCTGCTCGGGACTGAGATCCCCGGCAGGATGAGCACTGATGCGCCACCTGTGCCAGGCGCCGGCTCCTTGCGCCGGAGCCCGCAGTCCCTGAGGAGGCAGTGCCGGCCCCCCACGCCGCCCTCCTGGCGGCCAGGACACTCAGCAGGGCGGCACGAACTGCTTGGGGCAGGCACTGAGCAGGCTGAGGTCACACCTCATCCCTCTGCCTCTTGGATGCCTCTATCCCCTTGTGCTGGGCATGGCCAAGAAGAGGTGCTCCCACACGGAGTTTAAGAGCCAGGGCCAACAAGAGGTGCTCCCACACGGAGTTTAAGAGTGAGACCCTCAGCTCCTTCAGAGCACAGTCAACAGCGCTGCTGCCATCCTGCCTCCGCTGGTGTCCCAGCTTCCCAGAGAACACCTACGAGATTCCATGGGACAGCGACGCTGAGTACACCATGGCAGCAATTTTGCTTGATATGAAAGGCTTTACTACTTTTGGATTGTGTGTGAGGAAAAGAGGAATGGGCAACAGGAGCCCTGGTGCATCTCGTGTGCAGGCACTGACACATGCCAAGTCTCAGGCTTTGGTGCAGGGATGGGAGCCCAGGACTTGCCCTCCCTGGGAGCGCCCTGAGTACAAAGTCTCTTTTGCTCTCTAATTAAGGAATGCCATGCAAAATAAGGCTGTGACCAGAAGACTGAGAGCCAGGAGAGCAGGTTGCTCCTGCAGTGATGAAGCGCTCTTAAAGAAACCTCAAAAAGTGAACTTGAAGCTACTTGGAGGATTGAAAATAAGGTCTCTGCTACCCCTCAAAGGTGCCAGTGGGTAGAAAGGCAGAGTATTTTGTGGGGAGCCCTTCTCAACAGACATGCTGTGAGACCACTACCAAGGCTAAAACCATTTCTCATGGGAGCTCTGGTCTAGTGGAGTGCGGATTTTGGCGCAGTTCTCTCCTCTGGCTCACCTTGCCTTCTGCAGGAGGTAGGATCTGACTGCAGTACAGGACCAACCAGACTTCTTCTCTTGCCTCCACATCACTGTGCAAGCTAAAATTTTCCATTGCTGTTGCTGCAACCATCATGGATGAAGAGCAGAGGAAGGCAGCTTCTCCCAGTAAATTTTGCCTAATTCTCTCCATTGGGTAGGTAGCTCTGCATGGCAGTGGCTTTCCCAGGCAGCCTCCCGCTCATACCCTCCCTGTGCCACTGGAGCCTTGCCATGCCCTACTCTGACTCTCTGCCTCTGTTCCCTCCCACTCTTAGAGCAGCCACACAGAAAACACAGGCGGTTGCAGGCAGGAGCCTGTACCACCAGGAAAGACTAGGAGGGAATGCCTGTTGATTTTGCCAGAAGATGCTGCCTTCATGAGAAGGAGAAGCAGAAATTAATCTGCTGTGGTGGGAACAAGACTGCTAATCCACAGTGTTCCTCCAACCTTCCTGCCCAGCTTTCTTCATACAGAAAGTGGAAGGTGGGGGAGGATGTTGTTCACCATGCCCCCATCTGACCTGGGATCACCACGTAGGATGAGGAAGACACCTTGACGTCCACGGTGCCCTTTTGGTCTGCGTGCGTGTAATGACTTAGCCAGCCAATCCTGGAGAAGAGTCTCCATCAGAAATGTGGCTGAGGGCCCTGCCCCATGGCCTGAATCACACAGTCACACGGGGTGAGGATGTTGATGATGGTGGCGGTGGTGGTGGGAGTGACCCTCTGCATCAAGGGCTGGGCTTTGGGGGCTGCCACACCAACTCCCTCCTCCTCCTCCCCTGACTCAGTGCTCAGGGGACATCTCCAGGTGCAGTGGCTTTCTCCATGAAAATCAGGCTCAAGAGAGATTGGCTGTCAGACTCAGAAGCACTTGCTGCTTTTGACTGTGTGTTTTGGACAGAATCCTCTTCCATCTGCATTGATGCAGCTATTGTTTGTATACATGATTTTAAGAAGGCATTTCCCTTCCTTCCTTCTCCTTTTAATATCATGTAGCAGCTAGAAGCAGAGAAAAGAGACTGGCACCATATGACCAACCAGCTGTCTGTGGACTGTCAGAGCATACTGAGGGGAACACAATGTGACTACCTTGGGTGCTTGATCGTTCAGTTTCTGTTGGCTAAGCTATACACTTTCTTCCTTTCACTCAGTTTTCCTGAATGTCACTGGGTCAGTGCATGGTTTACAGGACAGTATTTTGAATTTAAAAAAATAATCTGGTCCATGTCCAGTGCATGGTAAGAGCCCCTTCCTAGGAAAGCAGCATGACTCATGCTGGCAGAGCATCTACTGCCAAGTCATTCTTTCTGTTGCACAGCCATGTCTTCACTTTTCTAAATTGCCTTTAAAGGCAGGAGAGTGGGTCACCTTTGCTCCAGCTTCAAGGTAGCAAACATAAGTGTTTAGGAATGAGAATACCAAACAGTGTGAAGCAAAGCTAAGTATAAGATGCCTCACATTGACTAATGTTGGAGAGATAGTGAGTTGTCTTTGACCTCAGTCCTCTCAGTTTTCTCTGCAGAGGAAACACAAATGTGTTTTAAAGATCTCTTCCATTATTTGTGAGTTTCATGGATGTGTGAAGACATGTAAGTATCCTTCAGTTTCCACTAGAAAATCAAGATGCTTTTACAGAGGGAAAGGAAAGCACCCTGAGGTGCACAGAGAACAAAAGGCACGATCTGTCTCTGGTGCAGTGGAGCAGAGAAAGGCAGTTTTGGGGCACTAGGGAAAAGATAATCTCTGCCACTTGAGGAATTTATCAGGTAAACGCTTTTCTGAGGATGCCTCCTAAAGTGTGCTCTCTGACACAGCCAGTTGCCAGAACCATTAGGAACAAGTTCTTCAGGCTGAAGTTTGATGTGGGTGGATTCCCCAAGAAACTGACCCAAAGAGAGGAGATGTTCCTTAAGGAAAGAGAGAAGAGTTATTTTCATTATTAATCGGATGAAATGACTAATTTCTAGGAAGCCCCACTTTCTCTGAATTGGCAGATTTGAGTTGCCTCAATATACAGATGACAGTATTATACTCTGCACAGTTTGCCAGCAGACATACTGCCTTATTGACTCAGGAACATGTCGTGTTTTACTTGACAAGTGGTAAAAACATGGTCTGCTTTACTTCTCTTTAACATTCTAATTTTTAGGCTACTGAGGTACACTCTTATGCCTTCACCTATTCAAGGAGGATAGGTTCTCATAAAAACTGTATGATGATTGTTATTGATTATGACCGATAATATGTTATTTTTGTCTGTCCCTTCTTCCTTCCCTCTTGCATTATTTATACTGCAATCCTTTTCCTTCTAGTGGCAATCAACATCATTACCTCTCTTCACAAACTACGCACTGCCATTTCTCAAGTCTACAGACTTTCGTAAGAGAGTTGCCAGTTATTCTTTTGGGGTTGTAACTCGTCCGAATGGACGCGGAATTATTGTCTTCTCCTTCCAGCAGATATTTCCCTGCAGTTATGGAAGTCTGTGGAAAACCACACCACATTAATTCAGCGTTATGGACTGAGACTGGGACATGAGCTGGTGTCACGTACTTGCTGCAAAGCCTCAGTATGGCAGAAAGAGCTGCTAATGACACTGCCCGGAGTAGAAAGTTTGAGTAATCAAGGAAGGGGAAATGGTGAGTAGCATATGAACAGACTTGTTCATCATTTCCATCTCAGCTCCTGCTATAGAAAAGGAGGAGAACTAAAACCTGCAGAAACTTAATTCTGATTGCAGGAACATCACAGCAAACGCACATAATTTACTGCTGATGCACTTAAAGAACTGTGGTGTCTAGATAAGGCGAGTCAAGGCAGTTCTAACTTACTAGCACAATTTACATGACATAACATAGCTGATTTGAATTTTCGTGAATTAAGAGATTTTGAATTAAATTTTTTATGACTCTCGGGTTTTTTTCCTTCTTTCTCCTTCTGCATATTCTCTTTCTTCCTCTCTCTTTCCTTTCCCTTCTCAGAGAAGCTGTTTAGCATCCTGGGGTGGTTTTCCCGTCTGCATTTTTTGCTTTTAGCCCCTGTCTTTTGGAGAAGTGCCTGCCTGCAGCAGCCTAGACAGACTTCCAGGGCTGCAAGCATGTTTTCTAAACACAGGGATGTAGATTTACTTCACCTTTGACTCTCTTCCACTGTGGAACTGAAGAAATCTCTGAAAAAATCTCAGGGCTAGGTTCAGTCCTCTGCTCCTCATGTTGCTCCCAGTACCCTACCCTAAATATTACTGCTTTACTCAGGCAGATGTTTCGCAGCCCAGGAAAACCTAGAAGAGGCTTTCATCCTCAATTCCCGTCTCCTCTCTCACATCTAGGAAGGGGATGGGAGATGATCATATCCCTCAACCCTTCTTGTTGATTTCTGTTTCCTTTCCCTCCTGGCCCCACAGAAAGATGAAGTGCTCCAATAAACATCTCTCACTGTCTTCTCCCCCTGGTTTTGGGGACAGAAAGGAGCAGGATCCACTCCTTTTTGTTATTGTCAAGGTTACCGAATCCCTTCCAGACCTGCTTGTATTTCCATGATCTAGTTTGGATGATGCACAGAGTTGCCCATTTCTTTTTTATTTCCCAGAATAGCACAGAGAAGCAGTGGCTGTGAGAAAATTACTTCCCTATGAACTGTGAGAAAGAAATAGCTGAGATCATGATGGGTGGATCCTCCTTTACCCTACTGTCTAGATCAGCATCCTAGAAAAACTTCCCCAGGGAGTGACAGTTTTTTTCAGTGAAATACAGATTTCAAGGGAGACCCTGATTACAAGAGAGAAGATCATGTGTCAGGTAACATGGGCTCCCTGTAATGTTCTCTTTTATTCCCATCTTCTACTGTCCTCTCTCCCATCCCGTTCTTTTTTTTCCTCACACATCCTCTGCCAATCTCTTCTCCCTGGGGTCTGTTCCTGCTCCTGTGGAGTTACATTTCAATCCTTGCATGGATTTGGATGATATTACATCAGGCCTCGTGTCGTGTTCTGGGGGAGAAAGCAAGACAGTAAATCTCTCCTGTATTTAACAGGCTAATTATGATTTTGTGTAACCCACATCTCAGGCTTTCTGTTTCTCCAGGGGAGCTAGGGAGGGGCAGGGAAGGAAGAGGCAGAACTACTGAACAAAACCTCACACCAGCCTTTTTGGCATCGTTTGTGAAGGAAAAGGGAGGCAACAAGAGAGAGATCCTAATCTTAATATGTATTAGGTGCTCCCATAATACAGTGGTGGGTGTGGACTGAAATGCTCAGTAGCTGGCAAGATGGTAGATTAGGCAGATTGTTTGCCATGAGATGGATAGATGGAAAACAGCAGGAAAGACTCAAGGAGGGGCTGGAGCAGAAGGGTGTGAGGTAAGTAATGGAAAGAAAAGTTCAAGTTCCAAAGAAGTTGAAAATGGAAGCAGGAACTGGGATTTTTTGTCTGGGAACAGACAGAGGATGCAGGGGAAAAAAAAATATGGGAAGATGAAAGCCGTGGGAGTTAATTCAGCTCCTATTAAAGTTGACAGCATTACTCTTTACAGATAGTAGGCTTGGCTCGTAGGAAGATTTTGAAACAGGACAGAAGGAGGAAAGGAGGACTGGTAGACAAAAGACAGACAAAAAGAGAGAGCAAGGAGAAGGAATACGCCAAAATGGAAATACAAAATAGTTGAAAATGGACATTGGGAAGAATGCTCTGTATATTGGAAGTATACTGGCAAAGGGAAGGGAGATTGAAACGAGTAAAGAAAAATGAATGAGATCATTTTGTGATTTCAGATTTACATCCTAGGAAATATGAGAATCCTTCCTGTGGAGCTGAGGCCTTGAGAAAAACCTGTGGCAGGTGTGAAGATGTGCAGGGCAGAATATAACTGCAAACTATAAAATGTATTACTTTATGCAGATACTTTCCTCTTAAGCTGTATACCCCAGGAGTGGGGTGGGCTCAGAGAGCATGCTGGGGGCTGGGTAGGGAAGATGGGAAGTAGCAAATAAAAGAGCTAATGACCGGATGATTTGGTACAGATCTGTGTCTTGGTGCTGGTTGACTCTGATACCCACAGAAATGAAAGCTTCAGCTGAAGCTCTTCTTGAAGCTGGGGCACTATGAGGTCTGTCTCTATGTTTTCTCTGGTATAGGGGCTCCCTTCCAACAAAACACGACCTCATGCTTCAGTCTTCTCCCTGCGGAGAGCATGAATACCCAGCTGCCTGGGTCTGGTGAGATTATCTTATTTTTCTCCTCAGCATGATAGCAGGAATCGATGGGAGTGGTGTATAGAGCTTCACTGCCAGAGCTCCCTGTGCTCAGCCTGAAGCTTAAAGCACATCTCCAGCAGGAAAAGAGCATCTTAAACAAACAGGATCCCAAGCTTTAAGAAGCCTAGCAGGTTTATGGCACCGCATTTTGAAGAAAGAAATACAAGCAGAATAAATATATATTCCATTACATGTGTTTGTTATAAATTTGGTATGGTGCTGAGAGCATTCAGTGTATACAGTTCATGGTTACAAACTTCCCAAGGCAAATTCCTAAGCCTCCTTTTCTTGCAGTATTCCTTCCCACCTCATCAGACAGGCATAACCCCTGAGAGTGCCAGAAAACTGCTACCCCAGCTCTTCAGGGTTTGATCCCAGTCCTAGAGAGTCATAAAGTAGGATATGGGAAATATCAGGTCTTTTTTAAAGTTGGGAATTAAAGATGTGTGGGTTTTTGGCCACAGCCATCTACAGTTTAAGATCCCTCGAATTTTCCTGGGCCATTGCAGCTGTATATGCAGCACTGATTCCCCAGGGCTGGAGGGTTTGTTTGGGTTTTTTTCATTTTCAGTCCTGGTGCATTTTCTTCGCTGTTCTTCAGTCTGTTTATTGATTCTCAGCTTTTTTCATGACTCTAAGTGCCTCTTACTTTGTACTCCTCCCTTTCCTCCCTCCCCCCAAAATATACCAGCCTGCATTCACTTAGGCTGAATCTCAATTTATTTACTGCCTTTTTAGAAGCACAGTTTTTTTCTAAGGCTAGCTGAAAGAGAGCTGTCCATTAAGGTTCTTTTCCCACTGCCGAGAAGGCTTTGTCCTGTTTTGTCATGGTGTTTGTGACAGATATGAAACTGCTAAAGACAAAATGTACTTGTGAATCGTTCAGGCTGAAGCAAATGAGAGGTGTGTGCAGGCAGATGGAGAAAGGGTCCCAGGGTACTTTTCAACTGTGGGACAGGACATATAACTTTAGCAAATTGTTGCTAGCATCTGTTTTTGCATGGGGCAGTTCTCTAGCCCCAGATAATCCCCTCTGAGTGCCAGGACTGACTGTGCTGTTTGGCTGCTGATCTGTCACTTCCCAGCAACTGAATAACTGCTACAAAGCAGCTATTCCAGGAGCAACGTTGCTGCGAGATGAATGAATTTATTTAAGCTTTCTACGTTATTGTCAAAAAAGTAGGGGACTAATGCATGAAATTTGCTCTGTGTTGATGTTCATGATAAGGAGTAAGAGAAACCTGTTGCCAATATTTTACTCTCTTATCAAAAAAAATCAATAGAAGTGCTTCCTGGTAAATAGCATGTTTGACATGTGGTCTGTCTGTCGGGGCATTGGAAAGGCTGATAAATACCCAGTATCCATACTACTGTGCTTCCCTGGAAAACAAACAGCTGGGGGGAGAGAAGGGGCTGTGCAGCTCTATGATGCACTGTGTCTTTGTGCTCAGCATCCACTGAGATGCTGCAAGTCTGGATACACCGATCCTGCTCCTCCCCCTGTGCCCCCTCTCTTCCCACTCTTCAGATCAGCCAAGGGAGCCCTGCTCAGCCCCAGCCATACTCAACGTGTGCTGACCCATCAAGGACTTTGCTGAAGGCTGGTGCAGGCTCTTAGTGCAGGACTAATAAATTATCATTTATTCATGATCCTAAATGTGCTTTCAAGTCCAGGTAATGCTGTTCAGCCAGCCTCCTTCAACCCCTTCCTCATCCCTCCTGCCATTTCCTCCAGAGCCCTGTCTTACTTGCCCTGCAGTCAGTACAAACCTGAAGGCACAGCTCTGATGGGAGGGTCCTACATTCTCTTCACGCTTGCTTAATGCAGGTCCAGGTATGTTCAGCAATACTTTACTCCTCTCCTGTACTGCTCTGCAATGTGTCTTCTTCTTCTCTGCCGTTTTTTGATTAAGGTATGCTGAAAAAAATAGAAGTGATTGGATTGCTCTGCCCTGATTATCCTCCTGCTAACATAATTCATTGTCATTTAGAACATAATTTGCTGCTAGGGACGTGATTAGCTTGGATTAAGACACCATTAAATAAACAAGGCTGGGTAAGAGTAAGATGGCTGCAGAAAAAGACAGAGTTGTTGTGCATCAGCTCACATCTTGTAATTAGTCGTGATTTAAAAAGAAATACCTGAAAATTTCTAAAGGGCTAAGGGAAGCCCCAAAGCAATCTAGCCACTATTTTAGAGTTAGTCTGAATGTGATCAGTAGTCTTAAAAACAGTACGGATATAATGATGGACTGAGGAGTGCCTGTATACCTCCCTCACAATCTCCTCGATGTCTTCCTCATCCTCCATCCAGTGCAGCCCTCACTGGATGTGAACACCCAAATGCTCAGTTGAAGCCATGGTTCTCAGTCTTTGTACTGTGTGTTCCATAAAACATGAAGCTTTAGGGAAATTCAAGTATCATCCTTTTTGGAACCCTTCTCTAGAGTATGTGGAGGTCAAAAGAGAAATTTGTTGAATCGTCAACAACACTATGAAGTCAAGAAAGCCATCGCTTCCACCCACGAGCTGAAGGATGAGTTCTGCTTCAAGAGCTTCTGGTATTCACATTTCTGTTATATCCAGGAGGAATATTAAAATTCACATTTTTCCAGTGGCTGCAGAAATACCTTAGAGCAGCCAGGCAAAGTTACCATGGCTGTGAGCAGAATGCTGTTAACTAAACGTGGGACCAGACCTCTACGTTGCACATCAAATGGGAGTTATAACACTTTCTACATGTCCGTAGCAAGACCTAAGGACAGATTTAGCTGGGAAGCAGAATGCATTACTGTAAAAACTAGTCTTTTATTTCTTCTCATCCTGAACCTCTCTGAGCCCAGCTATGCCTCCCTTACAATAAAAAATGTGGTTTTGAATTGTTCAGAACAGGTACTTCCAAATAAAGCTGTCTGTGTAAAGAGTAATGTAAGTGGGCTCCCAAGCATTTATTCTGCAAGTTACCTGACCTGCTGTCTTTTGTTTGCATTAATTTGGCTGTTACATTTGATCCACAACTTCACTGAGAATAGATCTCTTGAAATTGCAACTCGGCCCAAAACTCAAGAGCTGTATAAGAAAGTGTTTAAAAGCTACTGGTTTTGATAGTGGTCCACAAATTGTGACAGCTAATCTTTCTTCATCATGTGTAGACTTTCAAAATTAGAAACTTAAATATAGAATTGGCTGATTTACCAACTTAGCACAGTTAACTATGTGGATTAGCCTTTTTTGCAAATGCTTTTTGTGGAGAAACAAAACAAGCAGAGGAACTTTGTACTCCAATTTGTCTAAGTGTGTCTGAGCTAGAATGAAATTTGCTCAGTATATATTTTGCCAGTTAGAAAAGTTATGCTTTTAAAAAGTCTAAATGAACTCAGTGGTATCATTTGTTGACCCATGTGAAGGAGATGACCGGTCGAGGTCTGTTGACTTTCCCGGAATAGCTGGAGTAGGCTGGCAGGGGGACAGTGACCTGCAGGCCAAGGCTTTTGGTGGAATATAATCTTCCTGTGTTGACTCTCGTGTGACATTAGAGGTGAGATTGACATTCATTTACATTCTTCTGCTAAGTAAGCAGAGGGTTCTTGTGTTGCCTTAGTCCTGTGCAGCACAGCCACGGGTACTCTGGGTATGTGCAAGGAAATGAGAAGCATGACTACCACTCCTTGGAGGGACAAGGGGCAGAATGTTTATTAGGAAATACAAAAAAAAAGTCTGTCCATATCCCTCAAAACCTGATTTGAACAGGTGAAATTCCTCCCATCAATACAACTGCATCTACTTCCAACAACAGCCTAGGGAATTAAAGGAAAAAATAAAAATGTAATAATGAAAAGCTTGAGAGGAAACTGTGCCTGTGCAGCATATGGTAGACATTTGGTGTGACCCTTCATGTGCTAGCACTGCACAGGAGCCTTGTGAAGGAACCCTAACAACCACAAATTGTAGCATTTTAGAGCACAAATCTACCCTGAAAAGGGTCTGGTTAACTTCTGCCTCAACTGTTTTGCTTCCCAAGTCTGCCCAAACTGGGCCAGCTGAATTTAATGATAGAATAAGTTGTTATGACTTCACTGCTCTTTCTCTAAACCATATCCAGTTTTGCTTTGGAAATGTGAGCTGTGCTGGCCTTTGCTTTATAAACAGGAGCATTCAGTGGATTCTAGCCGTAACAACTCGAATTCTGGGGGAGGCGAGCCAGAAATTATCCATCCTGATGAAAGGGCAGGTAGAATTTGCAGCATCTAAACAGTGGGAAGGGAGCACATCTCTGCATGCTGTGAGAAGGTGCAGGTCCACAGCAGTCCCTGCAGTGGCCTTGGTTACATTACAGGGAAAGCTGCAGGCAAGCAGGGAGCCGTGGGATGTGCCAGTCTGCTCCCAGGACTGAGACTGTGGTGAATAGAGAGCAGACCTGACCCACGGTTTGGGTACAGCCGTAGGGGAGAGGATGTAGCTCTGTCTGCACTCCAGACAGTTCAGGACCCCTGTCAGCTGGACTTAACCTGTGTTTGAGGTGCACCAGAGCTGGCTGTGTCCTTCCTGAGCCAGCAGCTCGTTCAGGGCCAGCTCAGCTGTCCCTGGCAGTGCTGCTCTCTGCAGTGCAGACACACTCTGAGCCCTGCACTGAGATTGTCAAACCACCACTTCTCCCAGAACAAAACTGTACCTTAGCACTTCCTGATGCTCCAGTCAGAGCTGTCTTCCTCTGTTTGCGACCTGTGGATCTCTCTGGGAGCAGGCAATTGCCATGCTGCAAATGAGAGAGGGAGGATGACCTCAAAGGCAGGCAGGTAGGCAGGCTCACTGCTCAACTTGTTTTGTACCTGCTAATGCCTTTCATCAACAGCAACAGCAAAAGCCCAGTAGATCATGGGTTTGGGCAAAAGTCCATAATTTCTATATATCCCAGCACAGACTGCAAGGAACCGGTACTTTCTCAGTATAAAGTTTGTTGTAACAATGTAAGTTGATCTAATTTTCCTCCAGAGCTGTTTCTTAGAAGAGGGTGACTGTAGAGATGAAAACCAGAAAGCATTGCAGGACCTCGCTGAGACTCTGCTTTTTCGCTCTTATTCCCAGGTGGGGAAGTCTCAGGTTTTTAATGAGCCGAAGAGGTGGTGAAGTGTTTTACAGCAGCATTTACCCAGCCCAGAACTGAAGCTCCAGCTCACCTCTGGACCTCTGTAGCTGCAGAAACCAGAATTTCAGATCCCATCCCCCCAGGAATTTCATGAGGGTAACATCTGGATCCGACATTAACCCTCACAGAGTTGGCTCTTCTCACATTCAAAATCCTGTTATCTGATCTCAGTCCAGTGTACCTGTCAGTATAGAGAGCCACCAGCCAGAAATCTGTTAAGTGATGCACTGAAAATAGCTGAGCCCCTAAAGGGTGGGAGCTGGGAGGTGAACAGGAGTGGCTTTTTGAACCACTGCCCAGCCCTCAGGGACCAGGCTGCTGTTTCCAGTCCTCTTCAGAACAAAGTCAACAAGAAAATTAACATCTCTGTCACCAGGAGAATAGGCTCATCCCTTTGTCATGCACTTGAAACCAGCTGAGGTCCATCAGGCAGCCAGGGTGAGAGGAGCAAACTTTTGTGATTACTTGTTACTCAGTTTGATGCAAAGTCCTACAGTGGAACTCAACAGCCCAGGGAAGGGCTCAGCAGCAGAGCTTCACCTGGCCTCAGCATTTCACATACACCTTTAGGGGTTGTTGCTATGTCTCAGTATATGGACAGTGCTCCCCTCGATATCTTTGCTCACAGAATTAAACCCTGCACTCATCACCTCTCTGTGCCCCGTGTAAATAAGTACAAGTTTCTTCTGTAACTTCTGAATTAAATCAGCTTCTTGGCCCATGCTGTGTCACAGCTCAGTGCTCTCCTGGATATCTGGGTTGCACAGCACATATTTTGGGATGTTTTGCATCTGTTAAAGGCAGATCCCTTTTCTCAATGGAACTTTTTAAGCTATTCCCCCCAGTGACATCATGCCTGCTCCATTCCCACAGCCACAAAGGCGTACATTGATAGGCATGACATTTTCCTTTAATGCTTTCATTGTTTCCAGGGGTTTATTTGGGTTGTTGTTGTAAGTCAGAAAAACAAGACAAAAGGCAAAGTATGTTAAGAAGGAGACTTGGCCTGCATGCAAGTATGTGTTGAGAAAATCTCTGGGGCAATTTTTAGGGAATTTGCTTCCCACAGGCTTCCCCACAGTGACAGGTGACAGTGTCATCCAAGCCCCCTGGAACTGCCACCTCCTTTTTGCAGTTTGCTGCAGTCCAATGCTTGGTGCACTGTGTAGTGCTTTGGTGCACTGTGCAGGGATCTGGCATGGGGATTTTAGAGCACTTCTGTAGATGTATCTGACTGTCTTGCTCTTCTTCCCTATTTGCCTCTTTAGATACTTTTTTTTCCCTGAGAATTACCCACAGCACTTCCAGTGAGTTGTTGTCCAAAACGATGTGTTAGTTTATAGATAGATAAACTGACTGTTACATATTTCATTAAATATTCCTTAAGAGTTGCTTTGTGTTTAAGGGAGTTTGCAGACATCCATATAGACCCCTCTTAAAAGTTAATTTGTCTGGCAGTCTGGACAAAACAATACTCCAAAGGTTAATAAGCATGAAATGAATGGCTTGGTAAGCCCAGGCTAAACGATCATTTGGAGGAAGGAGCAGCTACTACTCTATTACATGCTGCTGCTGTTAAACCTCAGCAAATCTGCCATCTAGGTGAAGAAGAGCCCAGAAGAGAGAGGCCCTCTAGGTCTTGCCCCTCAATAGCCTCTGGCTTTGGTCTCACATAATGCTTGAACTGCTTGACAGACCTGTGAGCTCTGCTGAGACTTGCTCTCAGAAGAGCCCTGTGGGGTTTTTAAAAAATCTTTTTATTATTATTATTATTGTTTATTTGGGAGTGTTGCTGTTGTTGAGGGTTTTTTGGGTTTTATTTTTTTGTTGTTTGTTTGGGGGTTTTTGTTTGGGTTTTTTTGGTAGTGGTGGTGGGTTTTGGGTTTCGTTTTTTTTCCCTACAAATTAAGACCCAGTTAACTGAGATGTGACAAGTGAGCACCATGAGATCTTGCCAGTGCAGTCTCTGGAGGAGACTGCAGAATATGGTAGAACCTGTTCACTCAGGCTGGCCAGAAGCCAACAGCCACTGGAGGTGCTGGGAAGACCACCAAAAGTCTTCTGAGGCTTTGCTTTGCTCTTTTCTTTAAATGTGTGGGGGGTTCTCCTGTTTTATTTCTTTGGTTGGTTTTTCTTTTCTTTTTTGAAAAATGCATCTGAGCTGCCCCCTGCCCTGTTGGTCCCAGCTGAGATGGAAGCAGGTGAGTGCCTCCCCATGTGCCAGCTGCAGAGAAATCACCTGTTGCTGCTGAGGAGAGAGAGTGTGCAGGTGAGATATTCATCCTTTACTGCAGGTGGTGATTAGAGCTGACCCTCTGCTCTGGGGTTCCTTCCACCCCTTGTCAGCTCCTGACACTGAGAAACTTGCTGAGCCTTTTCTGGCTTGCACTGGCTGTGCTTGGCTGACAGATTTTCAAGTACCAAACATCCCACTGCAGCCTAAACTCCTGTAGAGACCAGGGTGGTGACAACAGGGGTCATGCCCCAGTGACATGATCGCCTATTGCAGAAATCATATTAATAACTTTCACAGCTTTTCCCTCCCCTGCAAGAGCGACTCAGGAGTTAAATCAAACCTGGTGGCTGTGTAGAATCTCCTGTGCTTTACAAGGACCATCAAACCTGTGTCCATGTAGAGTCCCCTGTGCTTTGCAAGGACCATTTACTCGGTCTGAGATGCTGCTGGAGAGGACGACTCATTTTTGCCAGTAACCAGCACCAGGCTGGTCAGCCTACAGTTACTGTACAGTTACCTGACTGTGTGGTGTTTATCAGGTATAGATAGTGTTGTCCTGAGTGCAGCACACACCAGCATAAGGCCGAGGCTGGAGGAAGTAATATGCCAGAAAGTGGGACAGAGGGCTGGTGTGAGAGTGGGAGATGTGAGGGGAAGACCTGGCAGCAAGGTGAGGTAAGGCCAGGTCAAGCCAAGGCCTTCCTTAAATGGCCTTTGTCACCTGGCAGCAGCAATTCTACAAGTCCTTTTTATTTTAGTTCTTCCATTGAATTACTTTCATCAAACAGAAGTGAAACAAAACAACCCTGCCTTTTGCCCTGGGTTTGGCTCGGGGAGCTGACTCCCCTCTGGCAAGTCTCCAGGAGGGCAGCTTGTGTCTGTGGCTGCACGTGTGCTCCAGTGCTCCTCACTGAGCCCTGGAGAAGTCTGTGGATGTTTTAATCCTGCATCTTGGCTCCAGACAAATCAGTTGTTCATGTGCATCATCAGCTGTGTGGTGTGTCCATGCACAGCAGCCTGTCTAAGGGTTGGGGTAATGACCACAGAGGGTGGCTGCGGCTCCCATCCTGGCCTGCCAGGCCACGCAGCAGGTTGAAGGAGCCCACAGAGCTGTCCCGTCTCCTGTCCTGGAGCATTTGGCCCTGGGAAGGTTCTTCAGGGCTTGCCAGTACCAAGTCACAGCTCAGGTCTGAGCCTCCAGGGCCTGAGAGCTGCACCTTGGCTGCGACCAGAGGTTTCTGGCTCTTGGCCAAGAGGAGCCAGGTAATAACCCTAGAAAAGCTGGCACAGCAACTTCTTCTAAAATTGCAGTCCCCTGTGGAAGGCTGACAACTCAGGATCCTGCTTTTGATGAGGTCTGTTGCCAGCAGAGCCAGCTGACACTGCCCAGGGCCTGGAGCATCTGCCCTGTGCCCACCTTGTTCCAGGCTGGAAGTGCTGAGAGAGATCCTCCTCACATCCCCAGTGCCTGCCAGCAGCCGAGGGGACAGGCCAGGGGACCTGGCAAGCATCGCTGGAGCCCCAGGGACTTAAATAAAACACGTCCAGACCTCTGAATTGACAGCTCGCTTCTCCTCCTGGCTCCTTTCATCTCAAGGAAAGGAAACCAATTTCCTTTGCAAAGTAATCTGAGCTCCAGGAGTTAAAAGTGCTGTTTAAAGAGCTCGGTGGTGATGTTGCACAAGGAGCTTGCAGGCTGGAGAAAGCTCTCTGCCTCAGTGTGTAAAAACTAGGCTAATAATGTTTTTCTGCTTCACACAAGCTGGTGAGAGTTAATTAATTTTAAAAGCAGTTTGAAACACAGTCACAACAGAGGTGCTAAGTTTTATTTATTAATATTCCATATTCAAAATACAAGACTAATTACTTATGTGCATGGCAAAGAGTGTATTTCTGTGCTAGTAATTCAATTTTAATGGTTTAGGTGGTACTTGCATTGAGCTGTACTCAAAAAAAAATGTTGCATTAGGTAAAAATTGTGTGTATGTCTCTCATAAAGTGTTATCTTTATTATGCTGGTTTAAAATTATTTCATGCTGAATCTGTCAAGACCAAACATCTGGCTTTTGCTGTAGCACACGGTGTTTCCTGAATTGCCAACTCCCAGCCAGGAGGAAGTGGCTCAGGAGAAGTGCATGGACGTGGAGGGGTGGGATGGAACCACATTTGTTCCCTGTGGTTTTGTTGTCAGTGACAAGAAGGCAGAAGGTGTTTGCGCCTGCTGTGGAGAGGGATGTGGAGCCTGTGTCGGTCTCTGAGCTGGGGATGTAGAGGTCTTCCCTGTGCATTGATAAGGATGCAAGGAAAAACACTCACCAGAGGCCTTTTCTCTCTGGGTATCACGTTGTCTTTGCTGGTGCTTTAACCCCTCTACAGCTAGACCATATTTTCAGAGCTCTAACAAGTGCTTAGTTTGCATACAAAATAGTGGGATCTTGCAAACAATTCTTTCTCTGTGTCAGTGGTTTGGAGAAGACACCCCAGATGTACATGCTACGAGGCAGCAATTGGCTCTCCCTACATGCTTGTATATAATTTAGAGTGGCCTGGCTCTATGTGAAGCCCCTGGATGCCCTGGTAGTGAATAGCTTCTATGTTCCACTCTTGGAAAAAAAAAACAAAACACATTTAAGAATATCAGAAATGAAACTAACAAAAAAAATATTCTTTGGAGTTTTTTCTTGCTGCTGAGTCTGATGAAGATGGAGAGGATGCAGGAACCCCCTGGGAAGTCTAGCTATGGCAAAATTGTAGCAGTAAGAAGATAAAGATATACCCTCGAATGTATGTAAGAGATGTGAAAGCAGTCCTCTGCTCCAACTTATCTAGGAATTGCAGTAAACTCTGACACTTCCTAGGGCTTCAACCACATGCACAGCAAGGATTTCAACTAAAGATGGTAGACAGGGACAGCAAAAGTCACATTTGCTCCCCTCAGCTTTGAAGGTTGTCTGAATTGCAACTCAGTGAGGCTGTCACCAGGCTTAAGGAAGCTAAAATGTAAATGCATTGAAAGTAAAATGGCCTCAGTTTGGGTGATTGTTTAAAGAGAAGTAAGTCGCAGTGAAGAAAGCTTGGTAAAGCACAAAGTTCAAAGTTGGTCTTTGCATGAGAGCAAAAGAGCCATGTGAAGAGTGACTCAAAATTATAAGCAGAAATTGGAGAGGTGCCCACTGTGATAGTCTGGGCTCCACTTAGAGGCAGGTAAAGAAGGAAAGTTAAAAATTAACTTTAAGTCTTGAGGGTTAAGAGATGTGTTGTATTTCCTTATGATGCAGCGTAATGAGAAACAGAATTATTATTTAGTGATTTCATGTTTTTCTCAAAATGTATGAATCTGAGACTTGTGTGTTGACTGGATTTGTGTCGACCTCACCCAAGCTTGCCAGTGCTTTTCTGAGAATTGTTGTTTGCCTCCAGATAAACTCATATTAATACTGGCTCTCCTTTATCTATCCACAGAGTAAGAGCAGGGGTAACAACAGGCAGATTCTTGCCATCCTGGATGAAAATGCCATATGCTGATGATATCCATTCCACCCTTTCCCTCTAGCTGGAGCCTCCCATGGGCTCAAGGGGGCTATCACTGCCCCGTGCCCCCACCAACCCCTCTCTCAGTTCCTTGGTGCCTGGGTTGGGATGGGGAATTCTCTTCCAAGGGACATATTAGACTCTTCTTTCTTATGGGCTGATGTGCGTTTTCCTTCTTGAAATTATGTTTGCCCTCTAACTCATGATTTTTGTAGACTTCCTTTCCACCTTGTATGCATATTGTGAGCTGGAAAAGAAACCTTTAAATGGCTTGAAGCTGCTGCTGGCTGTAAAGTAACTGGAGCTGACAGTGGGCTTGCACAAGCACAGAGCTGTAAATCAGTTAAACATATTGCGCATAATTTCCTGGTTCCTGCTCTCCTTGGGAGCAGAGCCCTGCTGGGATGAATGTCATCACAGCGTGCAAGCTCCTGGATTTGATGCTCCTTTTGTTTGCAGGGGGAGTGGGGCTCGCCTCTGCTAAGAATGGTACATTCTGCCACAGGGCCACCAGCCACCTGACTTCTCCGTAGCCTTTCCCTCTTGCAGCCTTAAAGATCTTGTACTTCACCCCAAAAAATGCCCACTAATTTATTTTGGGTGTACGGAACAGGTGGGAACTCCCTCCTGAAGTGCTGCCATCTTAAGTGGGCAAACCCATGGGTAAAGAATCTCTGAGTGACTGAGGGCACTGGAGATCAAGCTCTTTTTTTCACCTTGGAACTTGGAAGAGATTTTTATTGCATTTGTTACATTAGTTATTAAGTAAAATTTCCACACGCTGGCTAATGCATGCAGATCAGCATTTGAAAATTTAAAACACAAGGTAAGAATACAAAATAATTTCAGAAAAAAAATCTCAAAGCAGTCATTTTTTGAGGTTATCTGTCCATGCATTCCTTGTAACTTCTGCTAAACCGCTGGGGTGCCAGCAGCTACCTGGAGCAATGGGTGGCACTGGTGGCTGTCACCAGAGAAGCAGCCATTACCATTTCTAGTAGTGCTGGGCTGGGTGCAGCATGGCACCACTCTCTCTGGATCATGGACACTTACCCTGCCATGCTTTTCTGTAGATCCAGTCCCATCGGGTTCCAAGAGCTGCCAGCATATCTGGTTACCTTTGTATGCACATAGCTTTTTTTAAATTATATTTTCCTTCTTTTTTTTCTTCTTTTTTCTGAACCCAGTGATATTATACAATTACAATGTATATTTATTTCTACTCTCGCTACTTCCTCTCAAAATTATGCAAGCTGTTTAAATCTCTCTGGCATTTTCATGGAAGGATGGATTCTGCAGGGTGTGGGAGTGTGTGTAGCAGCTATATAATTTCCTGCCTCTGATTTCCCCTGGGGAAGGGGAGCGAAGCACCGGCACCATCTGCACATCTTGGGAGGCCCTAAGAACCTGGCACCCTGAAAATCAGCTGAGGGGGATGCAGCACCCCAAAGGCTGGGCTGGGGGACCTCAAAAGGGAGCCAATTATTCTCTGTCCTTTTGAGCTACAGAACTGGGACTGCTTGACAGAGATTGCGACAGATTTGTGTCCTTGAGGAGCTGGGCATGGGAACAACTGGGGCACGCGAGGCAGCAGATAAAAGAAACACCTATCCTGGGTCAGTGCGTGCTCTTTGTATCTGTACCAAAAGCCTGATTCTTCTGCAAATACTCATTTCACAAAACACCGCAAACATTGAGTTAGGAAACACTGAAGAAAGCCACAAAAATAATCTGGATGTAGATCTTGCACGTGCTGTGAAGTGACCCTGCCTGGTCAGTGCTGGGTAAGGAGGTGAGGGCGGGCAGGCATCCCTTTATTACCTCATCGATGGTAAAGTTGCATCAGCCCCCGGACTGGCTGCCCTCAGCCTGCCTTCACCTGCCTCGTGGGAGAAAACTGCCCATTCTTGCCTGCTAGCTGACCTCCCCCAGAAAAAAACCTCATGAAAAGTATACTGATGGGATTTTTATGAGACTCCAGCTCTTTCAGCACTGAAGTTGAGAGGAACTTGAAGTGTAGCTTGCTTACACTAACTCCCTGTAAAAAAAAATTACCTCTGTTGCAAAAAAAGTTTCCAAATCTGGGCTCTTAAAGGTAGGCTCCAAAATCTCTTCACACTCATGACTCAGGACAGCTGTACCCAGTGCATCTATGGAGAGCAGAACAGAATTTGGGGAGCTCCCCTGGCACTGAGCCCTACTGAGCCGTAGAGATTTCCATTGTTTCTGTCAGGGTCCTGAGAGCTCTGCTATGCTGGAAATGAAGTTTGCAGCATGGAGTAAGTAGAGATGAGGCGGCTCGAGATCTTTCATCTGAGCCCCACATCTTTGGGTGCTCTGGATATAAAATTAGCAATCCTAGGCAGGCTCCCTCACATGACCCCAGTTTTCTCTCATGGTTACATAGAAGAAAATAACAAGTCTTCTGGTGCTGGATTATCTTTTTCCCTCAAAAAAAATGCTGATGAACCTCTACATATTTGCATCTTTTGGGCATGCCAGTGGGTTTGCAGCATAAGCAATCCATGAGGATGGGTAGCACTGAGATCAGTACATATCCATGGCACATTTCACCCCCTATCTTTTCTTCTTCCTCTGGAAATTCAGCTGCTGCCTTCAAAGTTTCTCGTAACATTATCCAGGACAAATAGATACAAACAAATGATACTCTGGGGGCAAAAAAGAAAATTTAAAAAATCCTAACTAGTTTAGGGAAGCAGCTTGGCAAACTAATGAACTTTTTTGAACATTTCGAAGCTTTCCTTGACAGTGTGCGACTGGCCCAGGCAAGCAGAGAGATCCTTTTGATCCCTGTGATTCCAGTGCCAAATACAGCATTGCTGCTGGTTCCAGGACACAGTAGGTGGGTGTGCTGGAAAGATGCCTGATGTATGGGGAGGGTGAAGTGGATTTAGTGTGATTCAGTTCTTTCGCCTCTCTCAAACCTTTTGCATGAATAAAGCAAGTCTCTGTCTCAGCCTCCTCACAAGTGAAAGGGCTGGAGAGGGAACAGGGCAAGAAGAAGGGAGGAGAAAAGACAGAATGATGGGGCTAAAGAGAAGAGGTTGCTCCTCCTCCCTGCCTAAGTCCTCTCCAGAAAGTTCTCCAGGATGTCCAAAGGTCCCTGCTATGATTGCTGCTGTACCTCCTTCTGCTGACTCGCAAAGTCTTTTCTGTATTTTTGCCAAGCCACATTTGGAGAACAGAAGAGGGGCAGTTTGTCTTTCCCAACATCCCAATCCAGCAGGAGGCCGGGAGGAGAAGGGAAATTGCCACTTCTTGGTCTCTATTAACACTTTGCCCCAGCATGCCTTTGGCTGCCTGTTTGTGGCACCTCCAGGCTTTAGTTATATGCCATGATTATCCACAAAATGTTTTAATATTCCAGGCTGAATTTTTAAAGTACCATCCACCCTAGAACACACAACACTCACTGATGCATTGCACAATTTTTGGTACAAACAATTTCCATTTGGTCTCCCCTCACACTGCACAGTTTTAAAACAGGTAAAATGGAGCTGGGCGTACTTTAGGCCACGTGTGTGTGTGTGTGTGTGTGTGTGCAACCACGGTGTGAAGTGAGGGGTGCTCTGAATACCACAGGATGCGATGTAATTCCACAAGGAGCAGGCCCCCAAGGAGCAGGCAAGGGGGTACAAGCCCAGCGAGCTCCAAGAGCCTCAATGCACCAGCGTGGAGGTGGATTGCAGTGGGATTTGCAGGAACTGCTGCAGGGCAATGTGGTTGTTTGGGGTGCAGGCTGGGCACTGCCAGCTGCTGGGCACAGGCTGGTGTTGTCACTCTCCTCCAAGTGTCCCAGGCAGAAGAATAGGCACGGCAGGCTGGGACCAAAGGTGCAAGACATGCCCTGGAAGTGCGTGTCGCTCTGTAAAAGGTCAGTGAAGGACAGCACCATCTGACTCTTCAGCTGCCCCATGTCCTGTAGACATCTAAAGCTCCCATGCCTGACTGCAGATTTCCCTAATTCCTGCTGTCCCTTGCACGACTGTGAGGAGTTTCTCCTTGTCTGCAGCACCACCTGGGAGTTCTCCTCTCTGCCTCTGCAGAATGTATTTCTTCCTTCAGCCAGCTTAACCAGGCTGGCTCCGGGTCTGTCAGGCTGCTGCCCCACACCCAGGCCCCACAGTACCTTTTGTGGGAGAGGGTCCCCCCTTGCCTGACATCCAGCACTGTCCCCTGGCTGATGGTTGTCAGATGGGAACAGAGATGGGTGCAGTGCTGCTGGTTCCCAGCCCACCTGGAGACAGCTCTGTTTATGTCTTATCTTTAATGGTTAATCATTACACTTTATATGCATCCCCCTGGCACACTCTTGTTCCTTCTAGAAATGAGTCGTCTCCTGAGACTCCTGAGAGTAATGGTAAAAAGGAAGAAAAACTCCAAGAAACTGAGCTGAGCATCTCTCAGGCCCACATGCAGTACACCTGTATGGTCCGACCCAGGGCATTTCTGAAGGTCCCGAGTCCCTGTGCTGCAGTAGGGCCAGGGAGGAGGCTGAGCACATCAGCCTCTCAGAAACGGAGCAGCTTTCCAGAGTGTGAGTCCTTGGGCAGGAACTCACGGGGAAGGCACCACGTCCTCCCTCCAAGGCTCAGAGATGCTGGGCAGATCCTCTAACACTGATCTGTTCGGGGCGAGATGGAGAGAGTTTCAGGTCTCACTAGAGGTGTTGCCTTTAATCAGCTCATGTATTTAGAAAGGGCAGAATTCTGTGTAGCAGCCATCAGTGCCTGGCTTAGGGCCAGACAAGGAACAAGGAAAAAATCTTTTACAGTGTGGGTGGTGAAACTCTGGGACAGGTTGCCCAGAGGGTTGGTGGATGGCCATTCCTGGAAACATTCAGGGCCAGGTTGGAGGGGCTCTGAGTAACCTGATCTACTTGAAGAGGCCCCTACTCATTGCAGAGAGTTGGACTAGATGGCCTTTAAATGTCCAGTTCAATCCAAACTATTCCATGATTCATTGATTCTGTGATAAGGCTTGGGGTTCTGCTTGGGGGTCCCCAGCCTCCTCCTGCAAGATTTCACTGAGGAGGGAGCAGACCTGGGTCCTGCATGGTCCATCCTCAGCTCCACAGTGCAACAGCTGCTCCAGGCAATGTGCAAAGCTGCTGAAAACATGCAAATGCCTGGTTTTGTTCAGCTTCTTTGAGAAGTCCTGCAAAATGGAGGAGGAAGGTGCTGGATCTGTGGATACCTGCTGGGTACCTGGTAGCTGTGCTGCTGAGAGTTTGGGCTCCTGCTGGAGAGTTTTGAAGGAGACATTTCCAGCTCTAGGACAAATACGAGTTGGCAGCAAAGGGGAAAAACAGTTGTTTCAGCCAAGATGAGAAGATTTAAAATGTAGAAAACACCTATGGGTCTGAGCACAGTACCACAAGACCAAAAACATAGATGTAGGGATCACAGGAGAAGTAATTACATGGAAAATTGATAATATGTCATGAAACAGTCCCATGAATTCGTAGTCCCAAGCTCCCCAGTCTTGAACCTGGTTTAATAATCACAGCTTAACTGTAAAGTAGGAGAAGGGCTTTTACTTTGCACTGTGGGTTGTTCCATAGGACTTTGGAAATCAGTTATGTTATATTTTCAAGATTACCAAGTCTATAAAGAGTTTTAAAATGTTTGAAGATGATCAAGTAGGAAGGATTTGTGAAGAATACTTGTTTTAAGGAAAAAGCTTAGTATAGCTAAAAACTTGGGAGCTAAGAAGTTCAGACACTTTCAAACTTTTCTCCTTGCTAAAAATAACATCCTCCAGCTTGGGCCACAGCTTGAGAACTGGATCCAACACCTGCAACTGGTTTTAGATGTTTTTCTCTCTTTTTAAACTCTTTTTAGTGTTTTTTTGATGTGCTGGTGGATTCTGACCTAGAGGCATAACTTTACTATGATGAACCAAATATATTCAAAATCATGTGTAATAAACCAGTACGTAAAAGATGCTGTCTTGATATTTTCACTGCCTGTTGGGGTGTTATTGGGCATTCTGATTGATCTGGTGTATAGTTGTACCTCTTTCAGTTCCATTTATTTATTTAATTATTGATTTTTAAACATTCTTAATACACAGTCATGAGATTTTCTCTTTCAGTTAGAAGCAGAGATCATTTCACAGGACCAAGGTGGAGTTATTCTGCTATTTGTGAGAACGCCAGTCAGAAACCTCATACAATGGTTTTTATAGAATGTGTATTTTCTTGACAAAAAATTATTTTACAATTCTGTAAAATCTCCAAGGTAAGAGTTAAAGCAAACCTATTTCAAAGCAATGAGGAAAAAAAGAAGAGAAGTGATCAAAAGAAGGCTGAAATGCCCATAAACTCACAAATCTCCAGGAGTGGGTGCTTTAGCTGGCATACCAAGTGCCACCGAGCTTTTGATGAAAGCCTGAGATCTGGCTGTGTGACTGCTAACAAGTTAAAAAATGCAAAATCATGTTTTCAACCAGGGAAAGTTTTACCTGTAATTGAAACCGTCAAAAGAGGAAAACTGTGACCTCAGCCATGCAGATAGTGGGCTGGGAACAGGGCAATCAGCCTGCTTAACACACTTCCCAGTGCTGTGCATCTAGTCACTCTTCTCCTGAGGACAGAGTGAGAGGAAAGTCCTTGCAGAGGATGCTGTGGTGGGGGTGGACGGTGTTCCAGAGCCCAGAGAAGCCCTCTGGAGAAGTCTGGCATCCTCCTGGCTGCAGGAGTTGCCCTGGGATGGGCCACTAACTAGCTGACCCAAAACTGGGAATGGGAGGTAAATCTCTGTGAAGATCTTTCTGCCTTGGAAAGAGGGAAGATAGTCCTTTTAAAGAATGCCTTTTAAAGAAAGCCACCCAGTGCCCTGTTTTCTCTCCCTTCCCTGGGGAAGCCGGGTGGGCTCACGGAGCTGGTGGAGCAGATGCATTTCCCGTGGGCAAGTCCTCTGTGAGAGCTGAGCCCTGCTCAGGTGTCCCCAGCCCTCTGCATGTGGCTGTACACCTGCAGAGAACTGTCACCTTCTCACTGGGGTTACGGGATGGAAGCATTTAAACTCCCTCCCACTGCAGTGGCAGCTTTTTGGGTGAATACCAGTATGGATGACAGGTTGCCAATAACACATGAAGGCTGGAGCTGGGGTGGGGAGAACTGTGCAGGAATTTTCCAGAAAGACTGTGTGTGCTGCTGATGGGTTTTATTCAATAGCTGGATTTTTAACCAACCTCAGTTTAACCAGATTAACAGTGACTTCAAATCCAGTGAGAAAGGAGTGGCGAAAGCACAATAAAAAACCAGGGAAACAACACCCTTATTACATATTGATAAAAGATAAAGCTTTGCTGCTCACCTAAAATTAAGTAGTATTACAAATGGTGAAATTCAGGTGTGAAATGCTTCAGATTTTGGACAAAGCCTAAAGTCAGCAATGTAGAGAAGCAGTGGAATGACTGCAACTTCCCCACACCTGCAGTACCCCTGGCAGGTAAGGACAGGGCAATGCTATGTGCCCCGGATAAGAGGGTTGGGACTTGGAACAAGTGGCTTTTATTCTTCCTTCTCTGTTTAATGTGCGCCTTACTCCTGGACCATGTCAACAAACTTCCTTCTTCACTTTTCAATCAATGGGCTGAACTCCATGGAGTGTTGTGATACTTAAAGCAGCTGGACAAAGTGGCTAAAATATATTATCTACCTGAAAAGTGCTCAGGTTTTTTCTAAGATCATAAAAGTGACTGGGGAAACTGGGTGCCTGGAGCACTGGGGAATGATGACAGAATTAATGATGGCCACGTGGAGAGCCAAATAGGAGCAAACCCCACTTTAATACAATTGGGAATGCAGATCAGATGTTTCTGAGAGCGGGGGCTATGGGTGTTTTCAGAGATTCTCAGTAGAAATAAATGCTTTTGTGGTGAAACAAAAATTTCTCAGTGAAAGCAAAAATGCAAAAATAAATTCCCATACCTCTGCTGAGTATGAGGAAGGCTGAAGTGTGCTCCTGTGCAGAAAGCAAGCAGAAACCTGAGTACTATTCAGGTCAGGCTGTAAATCCACTGAAGCCAGGGGTTACTCACAGGAATTGCAGGGCTAACAGCACATCCTGTTGTAAAACTGAACTTTAGCTTTTACTCATTTCTCAGCAACTGTTCTGGATATTGGTCATTTCTCAATATCCTCTTAAGTATTTTGTCTTGGAATAGAAATCTGGAGATCATTTCCATGTATCTAAATATTTATCCTGAGACTTTTCAATGATTAATGTGCATTTAATCCCCTACCTATGTGACTGAACATGAAAATGCAAATATCTTAGTGACTAATTATATCCTTGAAATCTGGTTCTCTTTTTTTCCTTTTTTGGTCTCCTAAATATTTTAGTTTAGTTCTCCAAAGCAAAACTTTGCTATCCTGGCATTCCCTGCCAGTCCTATAAACCCTTCCAGCTCAAAGAGTGCTCAGGCTCTTGGATGTGCAGAGACCAAGAGCCAATCCCCCAGTGTAAAATTTCTCCCACGAATGAGTCACTGGGCAGCGAGCTCAGCAGTGTTTGTTTTCCCTGCCCTGCACAATAAGGGATGACATGCACTGCAAATCCTGAGGCCTCTAATGCAATTTAAAGCTGTTCATAACAAAGAACAGAGAATAATATCAAACTTCATTTTGGTGCACTAAAGGGAGAAGGTGCCATCTGTTCTTTATGTCGCTGTTAATGAATATGCAGAAGAGACGGACCCAGTCTGCGCTGCCACAGGAGCAGCAGCAAGACCAATCCCCAAAGACCCTTTCTTGCAGCACAGCATGCAGGTATGGACACATCCCTGGTCTGGACCCTCAGGAAGGGGACTCGGTGCCAGTCAGACCCTGAGTTAGGACCTGCATTCGCCTCAGCAACAGGAAACAGCTTTAAACTGGGAAGGGACGGAGGAGAAACACATTTATGCAGCCAGACCTTCCCAGCAGGAGCTGAAATGCTACAAACTTGGAGAGTGGCCAGAAGAGGCTCAGCCACGGCCAAGGGCTATGCACAAGCACTTGGGGCCAGAGAAAGAGCTCTTCTGCTCCTTGCAGTAAACACCAAGTTCCTAATGATTTGCAGTGAACTCACCTGTGAAAATGCATGGCAGAAGCTTTGGTGTATGGTGCGTTATGCCAACAGGAAACAAAGGAGATGTACCTACATCTTTTGCATGTGCAGGCAAGGGAAGAACGGTTGGCAAGGGTTTTCCAGCTGCAGAAATGCCTTCCTGGTTTTAGGAGCAGAGTCTTTTCTAAGATTGTGTTGTAACAAAGGTTTGGACTGAGACCTTCCGGGAGAGTTTAAAGGAAGGCATGGAATTACTGCACGACAAAGAATGAAAGCTTGTCAAGAAAGAGAGGTAAATCATGGAAGGAAGAGGACAGTGCCTTGACAAAAGGGACAAAGTAAAAAATCAAGATGCTGCAGGTAATGGCTTGACACAAGGGGTCATGTGAAGTTCAAAGTCAGACTCTAGCAAAAAATGGCGTGTGAAGAGGCACAGCCTGTGACAGCCAGCATAAACTAACCCCTGTGTGGGTAAAGGTTGTGCAAAAATCTAATGCATTGCATTGCTCTGCAGAAGAATTGGCAAGAACCTGTGGACTCGTCATAGCCTGGACAGAGAGAAAAGGAAATATGCTCCTACTCCAAACAAATCCTGCAGAGAAACAAAACCAGTGCAGGCTGGCAGGAGTGAACCAGCCGTCTGAAGGCAGAGGAGCATCTGTGGATCCCAAGCTGGACACATGCAAGAGCAGTGCAGACAAACTGTGGCAGGTGAAAAGATCCAGTTTCCAGTGACTGCAGACAAAAATGCTCTTTGAGTTACAATGCTGTCATGCCTCTGTTCCCCTCAGCAGGATGCCTTTATGCTGGGCCAGAGCAATGAAGGAGGGATCAGAGGGATGTCCTCCAGAGGATATGAGTGCTCTGAACCCAAAGAAGAGATAACTCGTGCAGCAGGGCTTTGCAGGGCCTCCTGGCACACAGTGCTGACCAAGAGAAGTTCAGAATGTGAAGCAGAGTCCTTGATGCTGGGGATTTTCTGAAGCACGGGGTATAACCCTTTTCCCTCTGCATATCAAACCTTGAGCTCAGGCTTCAGGAAGAGGCTTGTTTCCCAGGATGACTGGGCAGCATCTTGTGCTGTAATTAAGCCTCCAAACAAAATGGAAGAGGGTCACCTCTGAGCAGCCCACTGCCATCCCTCACACTGACAGACCTGTCCTTTCCCCCTCTAGCAATCATGGGGTGTGTTTGTGGCAGCACCCTCTGCCCCTCACACCAGCCCTTCCCTCTCAGTCTTCCAGGCAGCTGAATTGTTCTCACTGGTCTGACATGAGCAGCTTCCCATGAACAGAGACTGTTTTTTCATCAATACCAGCTTCTCAGAGATTCTTTTCTTCCCCAGACTGTTTGTTTACTAAAATGCTTACTCTAACAATGTATGTCTCCTTAATTTATTGGTCCACTAGACAAAATTGCATCATGTGTGAAACGCTTTAATAAGGATCTAAGGCAAGGGATGATCAAATAAATGATAATTACAGTGTCAGTGAGGCATTCCCAGATCCCCCACCCTCCTCAGATGTCAGTGCACTGCAAAAACTGAGCAGGAGCAGGAAGTGGGTGTTGAAAGCCCACATGAAGCTCCTGATAGCCACACACCTGCAGCAGCCTTCCCAGTCCTGCTGGACATGGGGAGGACTCCTTAGCACAATAGGGCTCCCAGCCGTGCTGGTGACTAACACTTCATGAGTCGGAGCACCAGGGGACTCGATAGCATGGTTTTTTAATTGGCTTTTCCTCGCTACCTCATGTGGGTTACCACCCCATGCTGGTGGAAGATGAAAAGTTCATGGTCTCTGGACAGTGGGGGCCCCAGTTATGTCGTGAGCCAATGCAGAAAGGAGCCAGGTCATGGTTGGTAAGAGGGGTCTGAAGTTGGGTATGCAGGCTGGTGGGGCACTGGAGGGTTTTAAGGCAAGGGTCCCATGCCCCTGTGCAACACGTTCTCATCCCTGGGGAACGTCTGCATACAAAGGGGAAGGGTTTTCCACTGGTGCTTCAGTATACATGGAAAACCCCTGCTTTCCTCGCAGTTCCTCTGTTGCCAAGGCCACAGTCTTCATAGGAATCACGTGTGTTGTTAGAGCTTTGTTAGAAGTACAAACCTCTTTTACAGGAGGCTTTACCCCCAGACTTCTCTGCAGCATATTATATAGCTCCAAATGGTAATATGTGTACACCACAAACCTCAAAAACTAACTCCAGAAGTGATGGGTACATCCATAGCTGCAGGTTTGTCCTTATGTCCTGAGAAACACCTTCTGCTCTGAGCTTTGCCCTTGTGCCCCACGGAGCACAGGGATTATCCCAGTGGTGATCAGGGGGAAGGCCCTCAGGCTGAGGTGCAATGGAGGCAACTCAAAAAGTCCCTCAGGTTTCTCTCGGGGAGGGGGAGAAGTACAAAATGTGGGTTGAGAGGTTGGGGAGAAGGCTTCTCTGAGGATTTCCAGTGAAGCTATTCCCAGAGACTGAGCTGGGACCCAGCTGGTAGCCAGCTGGTAGACAAGAGCATCTTTCCACCATGGCTCACTCCTAGCAGCATGTCCTCACACAGCCCAGCTCTTCATGTGCCCATGCAGGGCCAGGGGGCTCCCAGGCACCAACTGCCTCAACTTCCACCTCCCCCAATTTCAGCCCTCCTGAGCACTCTGAGTTGTAAGGTCTCCAGTGAAGTTCCTCCATAAATCATCTCTCTGCCTTTGCCTTGTACTGAGAATCCAGCAGCTACTTAATATTTATAATATGGATGGTATTACACAGTGTATCAAAATATGCATATTATTTTATATCAACTCTAATGCTGCAAGTAGTGTCAGCTCTTTCACCTGGCATTGTGTGCTGCTGGTGAGGAAAAATACTGGGGTTTAACCTACGTGGTTAAAACCTTTGTGGCACAGGGCTGATTTACAGTATGCTTCATGGGATGCTTTTTCAAAAAGGATTTAGTCCTTCTCAAGTGTTTCTATTGTTGAAAATGTTTGTGGGGATGGCACAGGCAGAGCCCACAGCACCAGCAGTGACCAGAACCCATCTCAATCACTCCTGACAATCCATATCTAAGGTACTGTGTTTGTCCAAACACGGGGGAAGGCATGGTCTCTGCTCCCTGCTCCTCAGGCACCCTGAACCATCACGGTGTGATTAGGACACTCAGAAGCACAGGATGGGAGCTAAACGCTAAGACTGCCGATGGAATTGCTAATGAGGACCTAAAGATGACAAGGTGAATGACAGCAGATCAGTAATTGCTTTTTCCCTGTGGTGACTCAGCAATTAGAAATGGAAGAAGAAAATCAGGGTGAAATTTGAGAGCTGTGCTGTTTGGAGTACCTCTTTTTGTTTATTTTTAACCCTTTCTTTTGTCCCTCTAATCCCTTCTGCAATGATTTTGCTCCCTCGCTCTGTGAAGCGCTGCATTATATTTGCAATGCCCTGTCACTCGCATCATGTCTGCAAGCTGTCTTCTTCAGGCATGAGCTTATTTAGACAAGTTGTCAGGCTGAATGGGAAAAATCTTAAATCAATGTATTTCAGCATGCAATCATATATAGGCTAATTTATCTGCTGCCCCGTACAGCCTGCCAGGTTAAAATGAGGTCTTTCAGGCATGGTGCCTCTGAAAGTCTCCTGATTAACAGAGCAATTTTTATTGGTAGGGCGACAACGCGATTGTTTTATGGTAATTGTTATCATTTGGACCTGTGTATATGCAAATGGGGGAGATTAAAGTAGAGAAAATATAAAGATGATGAATATGCAGCATGTAGCCAAGATGGCAGAGGGATAGAAATATTTTCCACGTCACATTCTCCACCGTGGCCAGGGTGGTGAAGGGCTGGCTGCTTTTCCAGGCACAGCGACATCCCCATCCTATGGTGGCAGCCAACAGGACACCTGCCTGCGGGGGACAGAACTGTGCCCACTCTCAGTCCCACATTTCTGTCTCTCTGTGCCCTGACACTGATCAAGGTGGCTGCTTCTCCTCTCCGTCAAAGAGCTTTGGGGATGGAAAATAGATAAATGGACAAAAAAGATGAAGCAGTAGCACAAGTCACATGAGTGCAAGACTTCTTGAGGTGGACCCACTAGTCCTAAGGGTACAAACACTTATGGGGTGGGTTTAAATGTATTTCAACCGTTCTTTTGCTGGCTTTCCTGCTCATTACTTCCTATCACTTCTATTTCTCTTGCCTGTTTTTAAGTGAAGCTTGGATGTGTGAAATACATTGTCTCTACAGGCATGGACCTTTCTAACCCTCACTGGCACAAAACCACACAGCAAAACTACCCCACCAGTAAATCTAATCCCTCACCTGGGAAGAACTACCTCTACAAATAAAGAGTAATCCAGTCTCTATCCCTTCAGCTCTGCTGCCCCTGAAGTGGAAAGTAAAACCCCTGTGGGGAAGGTCTGGGCCATCAGTGCCAGACTTTCTTGAGGAAACCAGCAGCAGGTCAGGAGTGTGCAGATGCTCACTGAGCCTGGATCTGCCTACTAAGAGCTGGACTGAGCTCAGCAACTCACTTTAGATAAATGACTGAGTATGAGATCATACCCTTTTTTTCCTTTTTTACATTACATTATTGAGGCTTATGGCAAGGGGAGCAGGACAGCAAATTTTGTCTCTACTAAAAACATGTCAGGCTTTTTCTGTTTTGTAATATATGTTAGTATCCATGTTGGAGAGCATCTCTGGCTGTTCCCTGCAGTTACAGCTGCACAGGCCGAGCCACTGCAGCCTTCCTTTTACTCCATCTGCTGTAAATGAGGAGATCAGTGTAGCCCCTCCATTCTTCTTCATGTGCCACCATCCTCAGCTGTGTATTTTTGCCTTGCAAGCCTTAGCCATCGTTCTCACTGCATCTCTCAGCTGCCAGTAGCCACTATTCGCCTAATCCATCTCTTTCAGGAATGCTGCTGGAGTATGGACTGACTCTGCCTTGCCCAAAGCCCCTGAAGAAGGGTAATGGCCAGCAAGAGTCTGTGCACAGCAAGGGTCATGCCCAAGCTCATAATGCATCTGTGGATGGGACAGCTCCTCACTTTTGCAGAGGAACACAAGTGATTTTACAAGTTTGACGACATTTGTGCCTGAGCAGATCAGGCATGCAGTGCTCCAGTGTCAGAGATGCTCTGTCTTCCACCAAGCATTGCTCACGATTCTGGTCCTCTCCTCAAGCCCAGGAGGGCACATGGGAAGATTGCACTGGTTTTAGCTGGGACACAGTTAATTTTCTTCACAGTATCTTGCATGGGGTTGTGTTTTGGGCTTGTGCTAAGAACAGTGTTGATAATTCCTGTAAGTTTTGATCATTGACTTACACAGAGTCAAGCCCTTCTTCTGCCCCTCAGGAGGCTGGGAGTGCAGAAGGAGTTGGGAGGGGACACAGCTGGGACAGCTGGCACCAGCTGACCACAGGGATATCCCAGAGCATATGGCACCATGATCAGCATATAGAGCTGGGGGAAGAAGGAAGAGAGGGACATTCAGAGCAATGGCGTTTGTTTCCCAAATCATCATTACATATGATGGAATCTGCTGCCCTGGAGATGGCTGAGCACCTGCCTGCCCATGGGAAGCAGCAAATTAATTCCTTGCTTCTTTGTGTGAGTGCTGCTTTGGCTTTACCTGTTAAACTGTCTTTATCTCAACCCATGAATTTTCTTACCTTTACTCTTCTGATTCTCTTCCCCACCCATCCCACCTGGAGAGAGTGATCAAGAGGCTGTGTGGCCTTAGTTACCACCTGGGGTTAAACCACAACATGCACATTTTGCTTAATGATTAATTTCCTTAGCTGCCCAAGAAGAGAGCCAGTGCCTACAACAGCAGAGGTTTGTCATGAGTGGGAAAAGCTGAATACATTGAAGACACATTTCTCTCTGCTATGCTGTCCTGTTTCATTCCTCTTTTCCTGTGTTTCTGAATGCAACAAAAATCTGACCTTGAAAAACCAAAGTATAACATCCTGGCTTGGATCAGCAATTGTGTGACCAGCAGGACTAGGACAGTGACCGTCCCTCTGTCCTCAGCACTGGTGAGGCCACACCTCCAATCCTGGGTTCAGTTTTGGGCCTCTCACTACAAGAAGGACATTAAGGGGCTGGACTGTGTCCAGAGAAGGGCAACAGAGCTGGGGAGGGGTCTGGAGCACAAGTTCTGTGAGGAGCAGCTGAGGGAGCTGGGGGTGTTTAGCCTGGAGAACTCAGGGGTGACCTTATTGCTCTCTACAGCTCCCTGAAAGGAGGTTGTAGCCGAGTGAGGGTTGAACTCTTCTCCCAAGTAACAAGTGATAGGACAAGAGGAAATGGCCTCAAGTTGTGCCAGAGAATGTTTCAATTGGATATTAGGAAAGATTTCTTCATGGAAAAGGTTGTCAGGCACTGGAACTGGGCTGTCCAGGGGAGTGGCTGAGTCCCCACCCCTGGAGGTATTTAACAGATGTGTAGATGTGGCACTTAGGCACAGTTTTGTGGTGGACTTGGAAGTCCTGGGAAAATGGCTGGGCTCCGTGATCCTAGAGGTCTTTTCCAACATAAATGAGTCTATGCTTCTATAATTGTGTATTTACCAGTATTTCCTTATGAGCTTCTGTTGTTCCATGGCATTTGATTCACCATAACAGAGAGGTTGTTTGGCTTGGCCTTCTGCTCAGCCACTGTGGGGGTCGTGGACCCAACCAGGCACCTGATCGAGGATATTCCCTTACCACTCTTGTCCCTCACACTCCAACTGGCAGCACAGAGACTGAAAATTTCAAGGCATCTCCAGTGAGTGGAAAGGATAATAAAAGAGTTTTGTCATTGAGGGCTACCTCTGATTCTCTTCCATTCAAAATCACACAGCCTTTCCTTGCAGGGCTTACCCCAGATCAGCTGAGATGTGCAGTTTCATCACTTCTACTGCTTTCAGTCGTGTTTTCCCCACGAAGTCATCCTGATAAAGCCACAGGCCCGTTCCAGCACGCTCTTCTCTTTCAGGAGCATTGGCCAAGCACTGTGCATAAGGAACTTTCACTCATGAGTTACACAGACCTGAAGACATGTCTCAGAGCTATCCCTTCCCTGTGTCACTGGCAGACATCTGTGTCAAGGATGAGGCAGCAGTCAGGCTCAGCTTTGTCCCAGCAAGGAGCTTACTGCAGCTTGCAGTCCAGAAAGACTTGATTATTTTAAAGCTGAAAGTCAAATTGCTGGAACAAAATCCTACTATTTCAACAGGAAAATCTGTTCAGCTGGAGCCGGGTTGCAGAAGAGGACAGATATCTCATTTTGTGTTAGACACCAGCAAGTAATCTGATGCTTTTCTATGACTAACACAATAGGTCATATTTGAATGGTCGATGGAGAGATGAGAGGTTTCATATTCTATTACCAAATCCCTGAGCCATCTGGTTCCTAATGGCTTCTTTCAAAACAAAGGGAATAAAACTTCCAAATTGTGCAATGCAAACTGACATCCTCTCTTAGACAGAAGATGCCCGTTGCTTCACATCAGCAAATGAGATCAATGCCTCCATCAATTACAGTTTCAGGTATTTCTGCCCATGCACTTAGTGGCAAATATATCCTCTTCATTGCTCAAGCTGGTTTAGTCCATCACTGGGAACCACAGGTTGGAAAGTGGAGGGCAGTGGCTGTTGCCACAGTGAGTGTTTGTTTCCAGTGGGGCGGGGGAGGTTTGATGGCACGAAGATGAGGAAAAGCCCAGCAGGAGCGTGGGGCTTGGCAGAGTGCTGTGGGCTGTGCCACGTGTCCCAGCTGTGGTGACACAGTGCTGCAGTGAGCAGCACACTAGGGGACATGCCTTTGTCCTCACCCCCATGCCCTGGGGTGGCAGCTGCTAGCTGGGCTCTGCCACCAGAGCCAGGTGTTTCCTCGTGACCCGCATGAGCTGGAGCTGTAGGTGAGGAATGAGAGCCTTTCCTATGTCACATCCTTTTTCTGTGATTATGCTTTGACACCAGGACCATGTGCAGTGTGTCCTTTGCTCATGGCTTGGCTCCTGCCACAGCTTGGCACGTTTTGGAGAGGATTCCTCAGAAATGCTCCTATGCTCACAGAGGCTCACCTGCTCAAGGAGAGGTACCCCATGCCAGCCCAAATCCTGGGCTGGGTGAAATGCAAAGTGCAGACAGAAAACCCTGAAAAAATAAAGTGTTTTTAAGGGGTAGCTGCTGCCTTTGCTTCCTGAGGCCAAGCCCCCAGCACAGCCATGAGATTCCATCACAGCCTGGGTAGGTCAGCCATGCTGGTGCCGTTTGAATTACAGATCTGAGCACAGCATCTATGGAGTCACAGCCACAGGGGCTCTCAGCAGCCAAGACAAAAGTCTGCGGTCATCGAAGCCCATGCCATGCTCACCAAACTGGTAAAATTGCCTGAGCCGGTTTGCTGAAGTGATAGCTCAGTAATGTTTATTATTTGTGATCGCAGTGCAAACCTGCCCCATGGAAACCCAGGCCAGGAGTTTTTCCATCTATGCTTTCACTGTTGCAAAGTATTTGATGACATGGGTTTGCTTGTTGTCTAGCAAAGGCCCTGAGCCCCCTCCCCATGCTGCAGCCTCTGCTCCAGGTGCTCCTGGGCCACAGCAAGATGTGTGCAGAGCTGCTGACGTGTTCTGCCTTTGGTCCTACGTGTCCTTGCAATTTGAATTAAACCCATACACAAATGAAAGGACACAAAATGCATATATTTATTATTCTGTATTTATCGCTTGTATAGTTTAGCCAAGAACACCACAACAGTGTTTGTGAGATGGTATCAGGGATTACATATCCAGTAAGTACGGTGTATTATCAGCATAATATAGCCCCATTATGTATAATTATGTATGTTTATGGATACCCCATCACAGGCCAGCGTAGTTCTTGGTTACATTTGTGATACGCTGCTGGTTGCGTCACGTTCACAAATGTTCTGCTACCTCTAATTACGTACGTTTATAGACGTACGCTGTACTTAGTGCACACTTTAATGTTTGCACCATCAATCAGAGTCATCCTGTTGATAGGCCAGCTGAGGTTTATTTGCTTAATGCCTTCTGATTCTTTAAACATCTGTCTTTTAAGTGGTGAGTGCTTTACAATGGGTTCATCCAGTAGTTAGGCCTGACTTACACAACTGATTAAGTCGGTTGGTGAAACCCTGGTTTCCCTACAAGCTGCTGGCCAAGAACCTGGCAGTTTCACCACCTGTAGCCAGGTTACACACCAGCTTATTTGGGAAGAGTACTGACTTTGGTGGGGTTTGGGGCTGCTGCAGACCTGCATTCAGCTCTCAAGTGAAAGGCTGGATGATGGGCTGCAACGCCACCCAAAATCTGGGCTGCCACCTGTAGCTCCTCTCTATTGCTTGCTCAAGGGTAAGAATTCTTGGGTCTGCAAGAAGCATTGGTCTCCTCTGCTCCTTTGGTGCTTTTCCTAATGTCTATGGAATTGCTCCTCCATTTGTGCTGTATAATTTAGGCCTGGTTGAGTACAGAGTATTTTATTTATTTATGTATTCAAATTTTTGAAATGTATCTCTAGGCATCTTAGGAGTACACTGCATGCCTACCACATAAATTAAAAATAACAGCATACACTTAGACAAAGGACCTTCCATAAATAATTCCTCCTCAGCTCACACCCTTAGCAATAGCCTTAGCTGGGAACAGGGAAATAGATGGGCTTTACAGCCTGTTGGGAAGGTTAATAAATCTGGGTGCTGATGGACCAAAGGAGAAAATGAGTTTCAAAACTGAAGCCCACCCTCTCCATCCCCTTTGAGGAGATTCTTTGCCTTGAACTCTTCACCTGTCCTGGTCCTTAGTGGGAGATCAGATCCTGCTAGGCAACTTAGGATTAGAAACATAACTGTCAGGAACATCTCACACTGCTACCATGATGCAAATTAGCTGACCACATTCTGATCACAATAAAAGTTATTTTTTAATAACTTTCGTCCACAGCTTCAAAAATTATTTAATTTAGCACTACGTTTAGGTATCCAGTCTAAGCCATATTGGATATAGGTGGATAATCAGAAGATGTCTATTCACCCTTTTCTAAAGATCAGGCACCTTTCATAGATGTCAGATTGAGCACCAGAATCACTGGTTAGATTTGAAAAGGTAAATCTGTGTATGTAAGTGTACAGGGGAAAACATCCTCTTTAGAAGTAATTTGCTGAAAACAGTTTTCGCATTTTGTTCCTGCCTATGGCAATTTATGAAACACAAATGAGATATTGTACCAGTAGCGATGCTGAAATAAATCACTCTAAAAACAGAACTGAAATTTTATTTCATTACTAAAGTAAATATAAAAGTGCTTTAGCACAGTTTCAAATTAGATTGGGGTTTGGTCAAGCTTGTTATAAATCCGATGATTGTAAAGCAAACGGCTGGAGATGACTCTCAGTAGAGCAGCACTGCAAACACAGCTAATGGGATGCTGTGAGGTGCAGAGCAATAAACAGGGAGAAGCAAAGGTGTGGATTCTGTGCCTGCACTACAGGAACCAAAGGCAGTGATGCAGCATGCTGTGGCTGGGTCTGCTGTCCAGTTCCTAAAAGGATGCTGAGAAAATAGAGAGTGGGACAGAATATACCCCCAAAATGTCTCACAGCCTGGACAAAATGCCTTCCTCTGAGAATGCAGAGAGGAGAGGCAGCTGACCTCAACACAGGGTCCTACAGCCCAGCTGTAAATGGTGCTGGAAGACCATCAAGAAGGGCACAGCACAGGAGAGAAACACCTGCAGGAGGTGGAGTCCTCTCTGATGGTAAAGGCCACGTGGTGAGACACGAGGTGGTGGCTCTACCTTCTTGAGAGCAGGGGTGACCCTCAGCTCAGGGCCCCCACTGGTAGTCTCATACCCAGGGATCACTGATCATACAGGTGCAAGGAGATGTTCTGGTACCATGGGTTCTTCCTAAGGACCAAAAGCATATGATAACATCAACCAGCTGCTGGGAGCAGATGTTCACACCAGAAACATCTTGCAAAACGTGGCAAGGAAGTCACAACTGGCTGTGGGTGGAAGCTGAGTAAACTTCATCTGGGTGGATTTTGGGAGGGGTTTGACAAACCACTGTTGCCTCCAACTTACATGCCTGACATCCTCTTCTTGGTCTCACCTTGCAGAACAGCTGTCAAGGAGTGACGAGGAGCCATCTCACCACTGCAGCCAGTGGCCCCTCAGAGGGCTGGGTGTCCTGCAGCCTTTCTCCCATGGGAGAAAACACCATGCTGGCAGCCAGAGGTCGGCTTTGTCTCACCTCTGATTTCCCACCAGGGCCAGATGCTGGCTCACTGTCCAGCAAGGTGGTGGCACCCGAGCCCACAGCAGCTGCCCTTGAAGGTACAACCCCTCCTTCACCTCTGTGGGGCTTTAGTGGGCTCCTGCTGGAAAAGCCCATAGAATAACCCTAGCTCATCCCTAAAACCTTACAGCTCAAACACGAAACTGCCTTCCAAGAAGGCAGGACTTGGTCCCATCAGAGACTCACAAACCTCTATTTAGCAACATGCTTTCCCTCCTCAATATTTTCAGCCTGGTAAAAATGGAGCTGCCTTGCTATTATTAACCTGCTTGGGGGTTGATTCAGAGATATGGAAGTTACTGGAAAGATGCTCGTTAATATATAAACCTCTGCATCATAATGACCAATAAACAAGGTCTGTTTTGCTGAAGAGGGAGAATTGAAACTACAGTTTCAGGTCATTTCCTAGCAGGGCAGATGCTGCAATCTGTGCAGCATCCTGGAACTGACATGTTTTCTATATTCTGTGCTATACCCGCAGCACCTGCACCAATGTGACTGAGCATTATGCACGTTCATCAGCTGAACAATAACCCCTGGGGAATGAATGATTCATTACAAAATGGTTTCTTTTGGAAGAGAAAGAAGGTTTTGTCTAGTTTTTAGGAGTACCCCAGGAAACCTCCATTTATTTATGCCTGCTTTTGTTTGACAATAGTTTCTTTGTTCCCCTCTGCTGTTGCTTTTTCTAGTGGTAGTTAGCAGCAACGTTTGGCAACGGCCGTGGGGGAAAGAAAGGAGAGGCAGAATCTTTGTCAAGAAGGAAAAAGAAATCTGTGCCTAACAAAATACAATTGAAGCAACAAGTTTAAGCAAACCAAAGCCATAGATACTTGAGGTTTTTCTCCATGTGTGTTTACATTTTCTAGTTATTGGAGCCTGTCATTTCCCACAGCAGCTCTGATTTCTCCAGGTTGTCCCTAGCTCATTACCTTACTCTGGTCAGAGGAAGTCCATCCTAAAGACCCAACTGATGTTTTGCTGGACAATCGTGGTCTAGAAGATGTTCTTAAGTGGGCACAAGTAGATTGTATCTGTTAAGGCTTTACTGAATGTGCAGAGCCATCGCCAATAGTCATCCACCCATTCGAGTCTACAGACTGCTTTTAGCCCATCACTGGCTCCTAATTTAATGACTTGTCCTGAGAGGTCATCCCGTGCAAACAGACACAAGATCTGATACCCCATTACCTCCTGTGACTGTGAAGCCCCAGCTCTGGGAGCCCATATTAAGAGAATGTTTCCATGTTAGGAGGCATTTTTCTTTTTATTTGGCAAGAAATCCATGGAGAGGAGGGGAGAAGTATCCCAAGGAAGTATGAGAGGACACATCTGCCCACTGATAAAAAAAAAAAGAAAGGTGCTAGACATGAGAAATAAAATATGCACTTCCTCTTCAAGGCTTCCTTCTGGACGTTCTTAAAGTAGCTTCACCAATGAAAGCAATTTGTGGTATATGGAAGAGGTAGGAATGAGAACAGAGGGACTCAGGAACATGCCAGAGTCTGCAAATCTGCCATTTACTTTATAATTCAAGGCACAATAGGCATAAATAAAATGGGATGCGGAAAATCAATGCTGGTAAATAGTAACGGATGCTTTGGAGCAGATTGGAGAGGAAAAGTGTAATTGCTGCTGAGGAATGTTTAGCAATAACTGAGATAAGGGACATTAGGACAGTGGTATATGGGACTGGTGATTCAAATCAGAGGCCCACCCTAACTCTTGGGACAGATTAAGGGATGGTTTAAACAATCTCCTGGCTGGCATGGCTGAGATAAACCCGGCCCTGTCTGATCTCCAGAGGAAAGCGCAGATTGACGACTTTGCCCTTTCCTGGGTTTCTCTGCTTTCACAGCCCCCCCGGCACCCCGTGCAGTTTAACCATTTCCTGCGGCACTGGGGAGAGCCCTGCGGTGCCTCTGCTCCCCCTCTCTCCTTTTAACTCCTGTCCAGTCCCTGCAGCTTCAGTGTGGCATTGAGCCAGCCCCCAACCAGGCATCCCTACCTCATTGCTGGGCACTGTGAGCCAAGTTCGGGGTCAGCCAGGTGCTCCTGGTGCTTGCTGTGGCTGTTTGGAGCTCTCACCTGGAGAGAGGCAGAGCCTGTGGTTCCACTAAATCCTAAAGCAAGGTGGAAGCAGTTCCCAAACAGGGAGAAATAGAGATATCTGCTTCTAGTGCAACTGCATAGGAAAAAACAAGGAGTATGGGTGAGTTTGAACCATGCATGGTAAAGGAGAGAAAGGGCATGAAGTGGGCTGGCAGAGGATGAAAAGCAGAGGCACATAAATCACAGCCTGTCCACAGGTTTTATATGCCACACAGGATAAATACCACAGGAGTTAAAGCAGGGCACTGTGAATGAGTATGGAAGAACAGAAAATAATCAAAGATAAGAGAGAGGCATATGTGAGGTGTAAAATATCACCCCAGAGAAGGGAGGGAGGTGTCACAGAGTAGAGAGGAGTGAGTGAAAGAAGTAACATGCACGTGTGCACACACATAGACAAACACACAAAAGAAAAATAAATAACGAAAGAAATATTGTGCAAGAGATCAAGGTAAATATGAAACTCTTCAGACATGCAAGGGAAAAGGTCTCAAGGGGAGACAGCAAGTTTACTTGCACGACACGGTAAGGATAATTTATTGATGGGAGCTGGCCACTGGTAAATGGAAAAAAATATGATTAATTGTTTCTTTAATATTCCCAAAGGAAGGTAGCAGGAGAGAGGCCAAGGCATATCCCACACTAATTTACATTGTAGGAGGACAAAAAACACTGGGAGAAAACAAGGAGAACCTGGCCTGACTATCAGAGCACTGAATAAGTGGCAAATCTCTGTGGGGAGGTCAGTGAAGTGCAGGAGGCAGGGGACAGGAGGCAGGGGCAGGGTGACAGGGCCTGAAGGAAGGGTGATGGGAGGTGCTGGCACAGTGGTGGGAGGATGGGGGAGCCTCTGCTGTGGGCATCATGAGGCTGGGACTGTGAGAGCTCATCCACTCGCTCCATTCCCCTTGCGGAGCAGTCTGCTCAATGGCTTCTTGGAGATTATAGAGATGCCCACTTGTGGGAGGTGCAGCAAAGATTAGGGAAGCTTCCAAAGTGCAGGAATGCAAAATAAGCCATTTTATGGTAAGGCAGAGGGGGCAGAGTGGTACTGGAAAAGTTACAACTGGACAGCAATCCATGAAATTTGGCAGCTTTTCTGACAAGGGATCCACGTCTCAGATGTGCTGCTGCTCCTGCAGGAGGGCTTGGGCATCACCAGACTCCAAAGAAACCTGACATTAAAGGACTCTCTGGTTAGTCACTGCGGTACAAAGCTTCACCTGCAGCATCCCTAGGATGGGGTCCTGTCCTAAGCACCATCCACGCTCACATTGTCACCCCAGCTGCACCTTGAGGGCTGGAGGACCGGGGGAACACACACTGTGCCAGCAGGGAGAGCGGCTGTAGGGACACCTGACACCTCTGCCAACCAGCAGGAACACTTGGCAGCACCCACCAGACCCAGGGGCAGGCCAGGACAGGAATGGTGATAGTGCTCCAGGCAGCTGCTGGAAGGATGCTGGCGAGGAGGGGAGGCGCATGAAGGTGCCATGTGGCTTGGTGGCTCAGCTCAGTGTGGAATGACCACCACCCTGTTACACACAAGTTTAAGAATAAACAGGATCCAATATTATGCAGCTTTTGTAAGCAATGTGATGAGCTGATTTATCAGGCTCACTTTAACCTTCCCCTCAAACCTGCTCTATCAGCCTGTCAGAGTCAGGGTGCTTTTTTTAGCCTCCCCTCTCATATCTGTGTAAGCTCCAAGGGCAGATCTTGTATCCAGTGAAAAGTATTGTGCTCAGGGAAGTGATAAACAACCCGTGCCAAATGGAGGCAGCAGCATCCCTCATTTGGTTTTGGAGGATAACTCCCAGCTGCATCTCTATGTTGGTGCCCCAAACGCTAAAAGAAGAGTGTTCCTCATCTTTGCTCTGAGTCTGGACGTTGAGTCCTCAGGCAGCCCTGGAATCTGGCTGAGCACTGTGTCCTGGTGGCTCTCCCCTCTCTATGGGTCCCTATCAGTGTCAGCACCAGCTACGTGGTGCTCTGGTGGGTACTGGCAGCAGCATGTTTGTTACAAAAACAGTGTATTAAATTACTGGGGTGTAAAACGGCTGCATTGAAATAAAGGACTGCAGCACTTCTTGACGCTTATTCTCCAGGTCAGCTCCTAAGGTTTCTCTCTTCTTTCATCCAGCTAAATATACATGTCCAGCTGCTTGTGTAACCTTTGGTGGTAACAGGCAATCTGCTGCTTCCCCCTGCCAGGATCCCTGCTTCTGGACAAGCCCTGCTCTTAAATGTGCATTTTCTCTCCAGAGGCCTATTTCCCCTTCAGTCTCCTGTGTTTCATAAACTTTACCTAGACACCAGTTTCCATTGCATGCCCTAAAGATTACTGGTGTCACCATTTTGCTTTGGAAATGCCTGGTAGAGCCCTCTGCTTTGCAGACAGGAAACTTTGCTCTCCCTGGGGCTGGAAACCTAAAGACCAGCCTGGCACTTGAGGGGACTGTGACCAATTCACTTCCTTCCCCACAAATGGATTGTTCCCTCCAGAGCAGCAAAGCAGCTTTTGAGATGTGCCTCATAACCCTTCGTGTCCTGATGTTTGTCTCAGAAACACCTGAAGTGGTGGCCTGGCTGGCCAGGGACAGGGGAGGAAGGTGAGCCTGAGGAGTTCAGCCACTGCTCTGGGGAACTGGGCCATGGGAGGGATATGAAGAGACGGCTTTGAAGCTCCCAGCTGTCCTAGAGACTGTGGGAAACCTTGAAAACATTCCTTTTTACTCCTTATTATGTGATTTCCAGTCTGATGCTGGTCTCCCAAGCCAGTCAGCAACACTCTTCTTCCTTTCTTCCCACAGGGGCTTGTGGATCTGCTGAAATCCACAGAGCTCTGACCAGGAATAATGACTGCAGGGATTTCAACTTCATCCTTGTGTTTGTGGGAAAGCTTTTCTGGGTGCAGTCTGAGATCCTAACACAGGGCAGCTACACTAACATGCCTTTTTTTTTTTTTTTCTTTTTTCTTTTGTGGCTGAACTTGGGAAAGAAAGGAGCAGCATATGGAGAAGGCAGCTATACCACAATAATAGCGTCATCTCTGTTCCTGTGTTGGGGCATCTGGCAAAACTTTCCTGTGCAGGTAATATTTAATAATTTATTTAATTATGTCCGGTTATTATTTAATAATGTCCGGTTGTTCAGGATGGGGCCTGAGCTCATTGGGGATATTCAGACAGTTCCAACCAGCCTCATAGGTCTCAGGAGAGGAGAAATAAACCATAAAGTAAAGAGATCCCAAATTTGAATAAGCCAGAAAAGTAAGTGCCTACATCTTCTCCCTACAGGATGCTGTCATTTTTCATTTTATTTGAAGCTTTCTATTACATTTTATATTTTTTACTTTAAAAATATCTCATTGGGGAAAAGCATATTTTACGTGATATTGTCAGTTTTTGCTGTCCTGTTTCACAGGGTGCAGGGAGGAAAAATATTGGGGCCTGTCAGTTGTCCCCACTAAAATAAATCTGACCAGGAGGACGGTGAGGTGCTGTGATTTCCTGCAGGAGCTGTCCCGTACCCAGGAGCTCTTGTGGTTTGCTCATGGGTCTGGCTCACACAGGCAGCAGCCATGGACCAGCCCTGCTTTGCAGGTAACCAGGGCTCAGCTGAAGGGGTGGGATCTGCTCAGTGTCTGAGGCTCATCTTCCTTTCCTGCCACCTGAGACATCCTAAGGCTCTCCCGGTTTTCCCCTGGCAGCGGTGCTGTGCCCACTCTGCCCTTGCCACAAGGATGCTGCAGAGCACTTGGCTGCCCAGAGCCAGGACACCCCTCCTCTGCCACGGTCCTGGATCGTGTATCCTGAGCACCTCAATAAAAGTTGGCTCGGCAGGAGCCTCACGGGCGCTCGCTATGCTGAGCTCCTGCTTGCCTGCACCAGGAACACTGCGGGCCCTGCACATCCCAGCACCTTTTAGAGACCCCAGGATATCCGAGGAAGGCAGATGCAGCGGAGGACCTGCCAGAAACCGCCATCCTCCCGAAGCAGCTGCTGCGAATCAAGCCGGATACCCTAGGGCATTTCGAATGGCACTAATCACCGATATTTAAACACCGGAATCCCACCTGGTAAGCCGGTAAAGCCCTTTCCCGGCAGATCCACTCCCTGGTGTGACAGGGTGGGGCAAGACAGATAAAGCAGGACAGATAAAGCATTCCAGTCCTTCCCTGCTAGGCATTCCCTGAAGGCAGCAGTCACAGGAAATTCCCGTAGAGTATAAGAGAAGGAGAGCCTTTCAACAGGTTTAATTTTAACCATCCTGCAGAGCTGTATCATTTCCTGGGAATACTACGGGTTTGTTTGGGGATGTTGCCACTCTCAAATGAGCTCGTCAAAAGAAAAAAAAAATAAATAACATGCCCTTTAAAATGTTTGTTTCTTATTTGACTGGTGTTGGATGTAATTTGTAAGTATAGTTCATTTTTAATTCTGCATGGAGTTATGAAGGCTGCCTGGGGTTTTGTGGGACAGGTGTGGTAAAAAAGAGTCTGTCACCTCCAATAATACGGCACAGAGGCTATGTGTGTGGGGAATACACCCATTCAGAATGAAAGCTGATTTTCCCTGGTGTAGGTTGCCTTCCAGCCTCTGGATGCCTTGAGCACATTGCAGTGCGGGGTTTTTGTTCTGGTTTTCTTGCTTTGTGAAGAAAAACTGAAGCGACTGAGCCCCAGAGCACCTTAACCCCAGGGCGCCGGTGGGTTTCTTTATCCACAATTACCCAGAAAAGTGAGGGCTGAGGTAGCTCTCGATGGGACTGGTCTCCCCTGCCTGAACACTGGGTTGCTGTTTAAGCTGTGCTGGAGCCGACTCCTGCAGGGTGGGGTAGCCTAATCGTGAGCGTTCGGGTTTTGTGCCCGAAATGCTCTGATGAACGTCCTTTCCCAGCTCCACTAAGGACAAGCACAACTTTTATTTCACCCTTGAGCAAAAGAGAGAAGGCACCAGTGACTTGTGTTTTATTAAAGCCAGGCCAGCTGCTTGGGGCTTTCTTGTGACAGGAATTATCAATCTTAAATACATATATAGCGGAGCAGGCTGGTTTTGCCAAAAGCCTGAAGGATGAGCTGGGCATTGCACTGCTATGTGCAATGTATAAACACCCATTCGTTGGTGCCTCTGTGTCTGGGGCAGGGCAAGAGTTCCCAGCCTAAATGCTGCCCCTTCACCACGGACACTTTGCCAGACAAAAGGCAGCATTTATGACCCTAAATACATCGTTATGCTGATTAGAAAGAGGGGCTCGGGAGCTGTCCTTGTTTTATCAGTTCCCTGGGTATTGCTGTGTTCCCCTCATGTGGGCTGGCAGCCCTCAGGAACCTGCACCTACCCTGAGGTCCCCCATGAGCATCCCTGGGTTTGAGAGCTCCCTGAGCACCCCTGGGTTTTCAGCTGTGCTGCCAAAGCATTTATCTATGTGGTGTGGGATCCCTTGGTACCCAGCACAGTGTTCCCCGTCAGCGATCAGGTGCACAGAAGACAGGCAGTGATTCCGTGAGGCTCTTTCAGCTCAGCCTCAGATCAAAGTGTCACAGCAATACACGGTTCCCAGAGCCCGGCAGTGCCGTGTCCTGCAAAGCCCAGATTCACAGGGAACTCACTCTGCCAGTTCAGCCTTGCTGGGAGCTGTTTGAAGGCTGTGGGCTACCCGGCATCCTGAGAGTTCAGGTATTGTCTGTCCTCCCACAGCCCTCACAAAGGCAGCACAAAAGCAGACAGGCATATTTTGCTTTTTGGCTACTTCATCAGAAATACCCACACCTGCTGCCAGGCAAGTTCCTGGTGGAGGGGGATGCTGCAGTCACGGAGGGGAGAGGAAGCACCTCACTTTTCTGCAATGCACGGGATCTATGTTCTTTTGTTCAAGATGCTCAACAGGATCAGAGGAAAAAATTATTCTTAATGTTTCCCCCATGAGAATGTAGGATCTAATTCCTCCCTCCCTAAATCAAAAGCAGGATGAGAAGGCAAGAATCCAGTTCTGTCTCATCTCAGATCTCTGTCTCAGGATATAGGGCTGTAAGATCACTGTGCCTTAATAGCTTCCAGCTAAGAGAACAACATCCAGACCAAATACCAAAATTGGTTAAAAAGAATCACTTAGAGAATAAAAGCAGGCTGGAGATGACTTCCCATCCCAAATGAAATTAATGTAATTGCTTCAGCCTTTTCCTCTCAGGACCAAGGTACTATGGGGCAGTTTGTTTTCCTCTTCTTAATACACACCATGTGTTTTTTGGACTCATGCTCCAGTCACCACATGACCTGACAGCTGCTTTCCCCTCTGATGTTCAGGCAGCTGTGAGCAGCTGCTTCCTCTGCCACACCCACACCGAGTGCCTCTACAACCAGAGGAGCAGGAAGGGGCTCTGGCACTTCTGTCTCACTCCTTTTGGTGGCTGCACAGCTTTTCTCCTGCCCTGAAAGGCAAGAGCAGAGAAGGCAGGATGCCCCACTGGGACCCCCACTCTTTGCCAGGGCAGCACCTTTTCCTGCAGGACAGATTTCAGCATTGCACACCAGATTTCAGATGGAATTTTGCAGCAATGCTTCCTTTCTGGCAGTTGGGCTTTGTGTCCCCACCGCCTGTTAGTGCCACTGCTAATTGTCCAGAGAGCCTCAAGAGAAACTGCTGATAATTGTCCCAGAATTTCACAACTGCAAGAATAGACTGTGTCTAACTATGGATTAAGTGTGCTGCCAGGCCATTAGCTTTTGTTCATTTTGCTGTTTAGGAGGCACCTTTAATTTTTCTTTTTTTTTCCTGTATTACAAAGTGAGAAACACTTAGCATTTATTTAATTAGCTTGGCTACAATACAGACGTTCCATGATTACAAACCAAAGTCAGTAAAATCCTAATGTGAATGGTGCTTTTTTGTCCCATTGGAAATTAAAAATCAGTTGAACTATGATTAAATTGATTCCGGGTGGTTTCTTTTGAGCAATTATGTTCAAAAACTGTCTGCCAGTCCAATTTTCTATCAAATCTCACTTTATCGCTAGCATTCCACGTGCAGGTGCATAGACAATATAAACCCAAAGTCCTACAGAATTATCATCCTTTTGTAGGAATGAAATGCTGATTGTTTATTATCTGATTTAATTTCTGGTGGTTAAATCTGAGCAGTCTGATTTAGCAACATTTTCAATCAACCTTACAAATATCTGAATGCATTTATATAACAATTAATGTGCAAAACAGCGTGGAGCAAAGTCAGCTCTTTTCTTCTGCTTCAGTCGGGGCACCTGATTCCTGTCCCCTAAGGAGTGGGATGTTCCCAGGGCAGCCGGGTGTTGGACTGCACATGAAAGGAGCTGTGGTGCTGTCCCTTGGAAAAGGGCACCATCAGGGCATAACAGCCCCTCTCCTCTCTGTGGGGCACCAGCAAGAGGGGCTGGAAGCAAGGCTCCCCTGGGATGAATTTGGGACCACAGCCCAGTCCTATACTTGTGCTAGTGCACCTCAGAGTGGGACTGCACCCCTTGGACTGTGCTGGCAGCTAAGAATGAAGCTGAGGCTGGCTGCAGGGCAGGAGCTGCTGCACGGGACACAGTCCTGCTGCCCCTCTTGGGCATGGTGAGAACAGGTCACCAAAGAGAGCTCGTTTGTGAATTCAGGTCACTGCAACAGCTCTAACATCACACTGTATGATCTTATTTATCAGAGGCATTGGCTGGATTCAATATTGCCCATAGGCTCTCGGTTGTCTGTTCTCCAAGCCATGAGGCACCATCCCTGTTTGGGGACAGGTGAAGGCAGCTCCCATGGCAGTGGATTGGAGCTGTGCCAGCTGATGGAGCAGGGATGGGGACCCTGGGCATTTCTGAGCTTTGCTGGTGGCACTTCTTGCTGCTAAAGGTGACTGAGTGCAGGCCGGGATGGCTCTGGTGTCATTTTTGCACAGCCACTGCTGTTGTGGATGCCTCCCTTCCCCTCTGCACTGCAAGCTGTAGTTGGTAGTGATGCTGTTGACAAAGAGGTGACTCACTTCCACCACCAAACCTCTCTCGCACAATGCATCTATATCCTGTTTAATTTCACACCTATCCTGTTTGCTTAGTTACACCGCATTACTGTTCTGTTTGGTGAATTTTAGATCGTATTATAAGGAGTGAATTTTTATATTATATTATACTATATGATAATTGCTCATTTAATTTTAACTTGGTAATATGTTTATACTGCAAACAGTTATGAAAATGACTTATAAGAGTGTTTTAACTAGATGTGTAATTTGAGGATCCGAATTTAATATGCTATACAAAGCCTTATGGGGCAGAATTGCAGTGCCCTTACTCAGTTGGGTAAATGGGAGTTTACTTGAGCACAGAAGCATTCGCAACCCAGGGAGTATTTTGAGACCACTGCTTAATTACGATAATTACTACCCATAAGTCACAAACTCGGATGTGATGTATCACCAGATCTGTTCCTGGCTTTGCTGCAGATGGGCAGTGCAGTGTTGAGCAAGGAGCACACAACCTGAACTGTGCATCTCTTACTCACCCCTGTGAGGAGTTACTCATGCTGCTCATTTTGCCACAGGAGTAATGAGGAGATGAATGCCCCTGTTTTCCCCAAATACTCAGGGCTTCCTCAGGTGGACGGATGTTGTTGGAGTGGACGCCACATCACTCCATTATATTGCCTATTTTTTAGGCCTGGGCTAAAGTGTTGCACCCAGCAGAAGCCTGATATCAGAGCACTGGGAGCTTTGTGCATCTCCCTGCCAGCATTCCACTCAACCTGCCCCTGAACATCACTCCAAGAGCCACAATCCTCCTGGGTGCACTCTCCATATCCTCCCAACCCTCTGCTCCTCTTGATCCCACTGAACTGGCACTTTTAAATTACTCCTATCCTTAGTATAATTTAATGAAGAAGCTGAGGAAATGGACAGGGATAGGGGGAAGATCAATGGGAGATGCTTAGAATGCACTGCAGGTCTTGTCAGCCTAGGGAAGGCCCCATGGCAAGCTGGCTGCACAGCTTCCAGCTTTCCCAGCTGTGTCTGCCCTATATAGACTAAAAAGTTGCTCTCCTTCTGTCTCTGTTTCCATAGTGGATTTTAGTATTGTAAATACTGATTGGACGAATGACAATGAAAGAAACTCTTCAGAGCACCTGGAGGTTTGGTAGGTAATGTAATTTGGCTTGCTGTGAACACTTGTACTTGAAATTTCCAATTTCAGTGTGGAATTAAATTTTGACCTCATCAGCATACCTGATTTAGCACTGCTGGCAGGTTTTCTAACCCTTTATTTAATGTTCTGATCTACTGTTTGTTTCAACTTTAGCAAAAACCTTCCTTTTCTTTGGCAAAGTGTAGCAGCCAAGCTAAACAAATATCAGAAAATCCTTTTAACTGTGTCCACTTCTTTTGTTTGAATGCCCCGAGCTTCCCACCCCATCGTGGCACTGCTCCTGCTCTGCAGCCTCACAGCAAAGCCACCTCATTTCTGCTGATCCTGGTGCCCAGAGTCACCTTGCTCTCAACATCTCGGTCCTGCCTGCAAAAAAAACATCATGCCTCGGCCTCTTGGGGTTCAGACATGTGCCCATTTCCCTGCTTGTTCCTGCTCTGCCAACCTTCAAGCTCGTGGTCTCGGGACCTGGGGCTGCAGCCGCAGTCATCCCAGCAGCGCAGGATCACACCCGCCTCCTAAGTCAAGTGCAAAAGTCAGAGGCTAAGCAGAGATTAGGGATCAAGTATTTTAGTCAGTGACATCCTAAGAACTTGATCCGAATGGCCTGACTTAAAATAAATAACCCATTTTCAATCAGGTTTTGCTTCTGATGGGCTGAGCTCCATGAACACAGAAAAAAGTAGGAGAAGGATGAGGCAAGGCTTTGGAGCAAATCCACCAGAGTCATGCATGGCAGTAATACCATACCAAGCAATAGGGACTCACTAATACTCATGTTTCTTGGGTTAAGCAATGTGTCCTGGTTTTCCACCTATGTGTGTGCAAGTAGCCAAGTTCACTGTCAGCCTGGGTTCCTGCTGGGACAATTCCCATAAGGCCAGTCTCAGAGGAGAAAACTCAAGGGATTAACAGGATTTTTTTCCCAGTGGTTTCACTAGATTTTGAATGAGGCCTAAAATATTGCTGGCACTAAAAGTATGTGCACTTTTAGCTGCCCTTTAATAATCTTTAATGATCTGATTCCTTTGCTGTACCAACAGTAATAACAGCACTGGGGTGATGCCAGGAGATGATGAGCCATCCTGGCTATGCTTTAGTGCTTCAGGAAGACAAACATCTACTCCTCCTGCCTAAGAAAAATGGGTCCCCTTTAACTCCAGTAACCAAATCCCACTCCCCCTTAAGCTTCCAGGTGCCTTCTCCCACAAGATCCTACCTGCCACACTCTGTGCCCTGTGGGGTGCTGTGTGCCTGCTTCGCCTGCACTTGCAGCCCAGCTATGAATTTGGGTTTCTCCCCTGTCACGGTGGTGTCTCATGAGCTGCAGGGATCTGAAAGGGTCTGGAAAACACGCTGGCACTCCAGCCCCTGGAAGCAGGCCACTTGCACTGTGCTGCAGCCTCTGTTTTTGCCAGGCAGGTGACAAAGCTGGCTGTCCTGTGTCATTGTGGTGAGGAGGATCCAAATAAGAGCCTCTTCCACAGGCAGCCTGCAGCGCCAGCACACAGGATTGGAGCTGCTGGGGCCCACTGCAGGGAGGGCCTGGAGAATACAGTGAGCAGTCTCTCCTGTGTTTGCAGTGTGGAAAAGCGGCTTCTGAAGGCACCTCATCTTTCTGACGATTTGTCAGATATGTTGCAATCCTGCAAAATCAAAGCCTCCTCACGTGTGCAGTTTCTGCACTTTTCCCTTGGTACTGTTGTCCCTCTCTCCTGGTGCTGATGTTGCCTCCTTCCCTGAGTGGCAGATGAGAACTTGGCTTCAGTGCACTTACCTTTGGCCAATGTTTTTTAAAGTCAGCTACTGACCAACCTGTTGTTCAGCCAGGTGACTCCCGAGGCAGTTATTCCTACTAAGTTTTCCCTTCCACAAACTCCTGGGATGGCTCTTTCAGAGCCAGCCACTTGTTCCCTCCCGCTGCTTGCTACTGTGGGACACAGCAGCCAGTGCTGCTGGGCTGACTGAGCACGACCAGCACAGGATGTGGGAAAGCTCTCGACTCTTGCTGGAGCCACCGGAGGGTAGTTTATGGCATGACATCACCAGCACAGCACAGGCATAAGCAATGACACAGAGGGGAACTGGGGCTTGGATGCCTGGGGGAGGAAGGAACAGGAAGAAAAAGAGAAGGAAGAAGGAGGTTTGTTTTCTGTTTTCTTCTCTGCAAGTCTCAGCAGCACACGCTTTGCTGTGTTAGAGCAGGATCTCTGGTTTTGGGACACTGTAAGATACACAGGTTGACAGGGAAACCATCACACTGCCTTGCTCCTAATCAAACTCTGCTTTATTGTAGCATCTTCATTGCCTCCAGGTAGTGCAAAGCTTGAACTCAGTTCTCGTCTTAATTTGCCAGCCCTGGTGCATCACCAGCTGCTCTCCCCTCTGGCACCAGCAGGGGCTCTCCCCAGGGTTCTCTGCCTCTGGGCACCATGCCCGGGCTGCTGTGCCATGGTACATTAGAGCATATCTAACCCTGTAAGCCCCAGTAATCCCTCCAGGGCAGGAAAACACTGTTTAACGGGAGGAAGGGATGCAGCAGAACGCAGGGACTGTGGACGGCAGACACCACGGTTTACCAGGGGTACCCCAGACTCCTAATCCCCAGGTGTTACCACTGCCAATAGGTTTCTGGGGGGTTCTGAGGACACCCCAGGCCCTGCTGAAGGACACAGATTTGAACCTGAGGTCTCCAGGACTGCAGCCACAGCTCAGTCCCTGCTCGTTGTCCACACCTCATCACAACCACCACGTGCAAAGTGTCTCAGGATGCTGTTCCCACATGCAGGGTTTCTTTCATTTTCACTGATTTATTGAAAAGAGTAGGGTCTCCTGGCATCCCTCAGGATTTCTAGGGAAGGTATTTAAAAGAAAAACACTTGGATCTGTAGATTTCCGTCAAAATAACGGCACCTATGATGACAGGCAAAGTATATACGCTTAGGCAGACAAAGATAAGGGTTGGTGCTGTGGCTGCCTGTTTAAATCAGATCCACACAAACGCCGGTCTGGACAGGAGAGACCCAAAGTCTTTTTTGTTCATTATGTGAGCCTAAGCAGAAGACCTTTATTTGAAGCTTATTTCTGCTTTCATATGTCACAGCAGCGGTATTCTCCAGCAGTGGAGGGCAGCTTTTCTCTAATTTTAGATCTTTCTCTCGGAAGATGGCAGCTGACAACGGAGACAGGCCTCTGAAAAGGATGGATTTGAAGGCTTGCCTTTTTACTAAAGATGTACAAGCTGTGCAGCACGGCGGTTCTTGTGAGATCAAACCGAGAGGATTTCAGATTCAAATCCCACCCTACTTTGAGGTCAGACTCCAGGCAATGTGTCCCAAGCTGCTCACCAACAGAAAGACAGGCATCATTTTTTTTTAGCAAAAAAATACAAATTGTGAGAGCTACGGAAGGGGAGCAGGAGCAGGGATAAATGATTTGCACACAGCAAACCCGTTGAGGAAGTCAAACAGATGCTTTATTGTCTCCCGGGGCTCCAGGCTGGATATAACCATTTCTAAATAGAGCTTGCTGCACCTCAGTGAATCGTTTCAGGCTACAAATTGTCCTGCAAGGTTCAAGGTAAAGCTTCGCTGTTTCCCACCTGAACAGCTCATTGCACCTGAGAAAAGGCAGAGCCAGCCCACAACACGACAGAGGTGGGAAAAGCCGCACCAGGTCAGTTGCAATCCCCCTTTTCTGTGTCCACAGTGTGTCTGACGGGCTTTCAATAGCAAGCTTAGGAGACACCTCAGCAACTTGCTTTGCACCATCTGTTTCAATTATTAAGAGAGAAAAGTTTGCACAAATAGGGAGTCAAAGTGGGCAAGCAGAAGCTACCAGCTGAGTTACTCACGGAGGGTGATTTAATTTTTTTTTTCCGTGGAGCTACTCCCTTATCACATATGTGTCACCCTTTGTGTCCTCCCTTGGGGCAGGTGATGCATTCTCCCCGGGGCCTTTTTTTTTGTCATTAGAAGGCAATGTAAAGTATCTATCTGTGTATCTGCCTAATCTCATTCCGGCTGTTGCTGTGATCGCTAGATAACAGATATGAAAATTAGGGCTTGTCTAGCAAGGCTCAGCTCTCCTTCTGAATGACTTCCGACAGGGAGTGACCAATCTCTAAGGCACACAGGGCTGCCCTGACAGGCAGGAGCCTGGAGACCAAGCTTCCAACTCCCATATACATTTTCATTCACTTCTATGTAATTTTTAAAAGGAATTTCGCATTGGACTTTGTTGAGGTGCACATTCGTCATATACCAATGTCTCGTGGAGTTGCACATTTTAAAGGGACGTTGTAAGGCTAAAAATAACCTTGGCTGGTTTCCCCTTCGCTAATCAGGTGCCGATGGCCACACAAGCTGAGTGGGAAATGCCTGCCTCTGGTTTGCACTCCTTTTGCTCAGGAGACGGAGACAGGGCAGAGCTCAACATCTCTCAGCAGGGTTCAGAACCATGGACCATAAGCATATTCTTCTTGGAGTGTTGAGCAATTCCTTCCCTAACTTAACAGACTGAATTTTAAATATCTAATTTAGCTTTCAGCTGCATGTTATTAGCCTTTTTTTCCCCTTTCAGTGTGAATTGTAAAAGAGAAAAAAAGAGAGAGAGAAAAACCTAGGCTTCCCTCAGTAGCCAGGCCCCCAGTTTGTTTTCCTTTTCAGTCTGATGCACAAGGATCCAGTAAAGATTTGCAAATGCTGCTGGAGAGTGTTCATTTACATCAGAACATGCTGTTTGCAACTGATTTTTAAAGACCCACTCTCCTTCTCTATTAATTTTATGCTGTGAAATAAAATCGTACAAAAATAACACATACAATGATTTTGACAGCAAACTAAATAGGGCGCTCTGTAGGAGATGCCATCACTGATTTTGCCTATTTTGTTTAGCTGAGAAGGAGCAGGGGAACACTTGCTTTAACAAAAATTACTCTCCAAAGAAGAGCAGCTGGGGAAGTGGAGGCTGGTAAGCAGCGGCTGCCTGAAGATTCCTAAGCCTGGGAGCACTTACTACAGGCAGTTTTCCCTTTGGAGGGTGGGGAGCTGCATGTGTTACTCTGCCCCTCAAAGGGGAAGAGTCTCTCTTATCCTCTGAAGAGGAACTTTTCCAGTGGCTCACTGTCCCCTGCCAGAAAAAAAAGCACATATCTGTCTTCATCTTGCTCCTCTCCTTAAACTGAGAGTGCCTTGCAGTGCCAGCCTGTGTTTAGAATAACTTGGGGAACATGCCTACAGACACTTCTTGGCAAAGGGGGGGAAAGGGAGGAGTGCGGAGCAACCAATCATGGCAAAGATTGTTCTTTACTACAGGGAGCGAAATGAAGCAGAGACTTTCATGTGGAAAAAATAACAAATGCAAAAAAAAAAAAAAATTAAAAAATAAAATTTAAAAAACCCCCCTCAACCTAGAGAAATAGCATCATAGAAATCTTACTCTTGTCTGTGCACTTGGGTCTCCTATGATGAGACCACACGTGGAGGAGAGAGTGTTAATATTGTTCAGATAAACATGACACTCCCTTCCTCTGCTCCTGCTGGAAAAAAAAATCCCGAAGATGGTGGAGAAGGCGGCTTTTCCAAGAGCTGGAGCACATTCCTTTTCAGCTCCGATGAGGGGATGCCTGGGTGACCCGTACACCCATTTCCCCGCTCCTCATCTGACTTATTGCGAGGTGCCCTCAGCCACCCCGATGCCAGGGGGGCCGTATCCTGCTCAGCGCCCCTGGGACGGCTCCAGAGCCGGCATTCCTGCCCTCTCCTGCAGCTGCTGCTGGTGATCCTTCCATCTCCATCAGTGCCACTGCCACCGGCTGGGGACTGGCGCTGCTCCGCAGTCTCCGTAGCACCAAGCACATTACCGGCACTCACAGATCATTCTCACGATAATTAGCAGCAATTAGTGACTTAATAGAGAGTCTTTGGGGATTCCTAAGCGTGCCTCATGAGCGTGGGTTTTTTAGGACGGTGGAAGTTGAGAAAGCCCTGAGGAATGCTGGTGGCATGTGGCTGTCCCTTATCTCCGTGCCTGCCCGGCTGGGTTTGTTTGTGTGCGCCCTTCCCAGACATCGCCCCGCTGGGGGAATTCCTGCCTGCGTGTGGTGGCATCCCCGGGAGCAGTCCCGACGGATCTCTGCCTGCTGCCCCCGCCTCGCCCCCCAGCCCTCCGCCGGCCCTGAAAGCCATGCACAAACAAAGGCATGTGCACAGGGGTAAACTCCGAAAGAAGGGGAGCGAGCTCAGCTTGCACAAAAAGGGGGAAACGCAGTGGGAACCACTTTAAAATCAGATTAATTTCCTTTGCCCCAGGAGGTCCTCGGCTGTGCCAAGGCTGGGGCTCCCGGGTAGTCACACAGGGTTTGTTTGTTGAGGGCACAAGGCATGAACTCCTCCGCCAAAAAAAAAAAAAAACAACCCTCACCTAATTAAACTTCTCATTCTGAAAACAAATCGGGGTTCTCAGAGGAGACAACGCAGTCTCCCTGAGGTTGTTACTTTTGGGCAGATTTTTGCAAGTCATTAGCAACCTCAGGAAAACGTTGATCAAATGGCTGGAAATGCAGCTTTCCAGTTTTCCACTAAACCGAGCATAGTAAGCCGCTCTGGCATAAGCATCTTCATAATGATGTTTCTGAGTTAACAGGAGGGGCCTGGAGTGTTTTAATTGCCTTAGTTTCTAAATAAACGTAGAGAGATTTGTACACGTCCTGGATGCAAACGACCTCTTGCAGAAAGGCGGCCTGGCTTTCCTCGTGGCTTTTTGCCTCTGAAAGAAGGGAGAAAATCGCATTAAGGCTGGGCTTTGAGTGTTGTACTAGCATGCGCCCAAGACTATAATTAATGCAGACACCACTTCTCATTTTGAGATATAACCAGCACCTCTATATCTGTGAAACCTTCTCAGCTGCTAACATGGGTTGTTAAATACTCTTTCATCTAGCTGATTTTTTTCAAGATTTTTGTGCCGTTTCACTGGCAAACTACAAGTGACATGAAGACACATCAATAGAAATAGGACAGTTACAATAGATAGATATATAGTCAGTCAGTCCTTAGGTCAGTATGCAAATTGCTATTTTTAGAAATTACACATTTTTGCCCTGCATGTGGGATCTCATCTTTCTGTAATTATGGGCATTCTGCTATATAATAGGGTCTACTTCTGTATGACAAGTTATTTTGTGACACTTTGGCAGCAGTTTCAACTGCACAAATCGATCCAGGCATTGAAAATTTAAAACAGAATTTTTACCTTTATTGCCTAGTTTAGTTTCTACCTGTTCTCTGCAGGTGTATAGGGAACATTAATCTCGTCCAAATTCCAGATCACTATTTGCTTGGGGTAATTTTAATTGAGCTGGCTGAAGGTGAAACTCACCCCAGTGAATAATAATACCTGCTCTTCTAGAAGAATGACAGAGATGAAAATAGAATTAATTCAGAGATCCATTCCTATGGTCTAGCCACTGGGCACACGTCCTCCAAATTAGATTGGACAGAATGGGAACTCCTTTGAAATTACCAGGCAGCCAATTCAAAATAAACACAAAGGAGTGTCTTTCCATAACGTACATAATGGAACTGGGGAACTCACTGCCACCAGTTGATGTGGAGGCCCCCAGTATAAACAGGTTCCAACAGGGCTTAACCAGAGTTTGAAGTTGGACTAACAACTGCTGCAGTCCCCAGAGGTTTGGCTGCAAGCTCCAGCTCAGACAGTCCTTCAATCTCCCATTTGCCGGTGATGCTGAGAAGGTGGCAATGAGATGGACCATCTCCTCACCATGTTCCTCTTACTCCTTCCCTCCCCATCCACCCCTGGCTGCTTTCAGGAATGCACTGTCAGGTGGATCCAGCAGCTTTGGTCCAACCCTGTGCACCGCTCTCGGTTTCTGTGTTGTGACACGGGGCAGGTCAAGCCGTGTGGTCCCCAGGCACAGCTGATCACGTGCAGAAACAGCCAGTCCAGAGAGGCTGTTTGCACTCCTGCTCTGGAGACAAGACTCTTCCACACATCTCTCCTTTTCTAAATACTGAGGTTTGCAGAGAAAAGACCATATTTTACTGGAAGGCCCACAGGCAAACCAGATCATTCAACCTAGAGCTGGCTTTGCAGTGCCTTAGTGACCCTCCAGAGGAATTCAAGGCAGACTGCATTTTTTGTGTGTGTGCTTGTTATCTTGTCTTTGAAGTCCTTTGGGAGGCCTCCATCTGCCTTCAACTGACCTGAACACAGTCTGACTGCAAATCTTTGTTTAAGGAAGCAATTGTGAGATTTTTTTAGCTCCCATATAACAGGTAGATGTAAAGAGCCTGCCCAGTTCTGGCTTCACAGTGCATAATGTTTTCATTAGCATCACTACCAGAGATGCCAGGTCAGAGTTCAGCCCTCTATCTTCAGCTGGCCCAGCACAGTCAGTGCTCTCAGACCTCTTCTTTCCCCAATCCACCTACCCCAGGGCTGAGGAGAGAGCTATTTTCCAGCTCTTCCAGAGAAAGCCAGGGGTGTGGGGTTCCCCCAGTTCCTCTTTTCAGGACACTATTTCCCCACATGCAATCATTCCCCCTGTCCACTTTATAGCACTGAGCCTGCTACCAAGGACTGGGAATGTTCCTGTGGCTCACCAAGGGGCAAGCCATAGATGAACACTTGCAGGGGTGGAGATGACAAGACTACTATAAAATACTCTTATTACAGGAGACTGACTGCCTGGGCCCCGCACGGTGGCTGCCTGCACTGCAATGTATCATTCAAACATTTTCCCTATTCATGCAATTCCATAAATGCTCATAGGTATCAGTTTTCCATAAACACTGTGGACAGACTCTGCTAAGTGATTAAGACATCCATTTTCTGTACAGGTGCCTACATCCCAAGGGTGTCAGTGGGAGTGTGCTGGCTTTGCCTGTTCGTAGTGGCACCCAAGAGGCTGATTTCCATTTCTGCTCAAAGCCCTTCCTGCACTCTGACTGTGTGAAGGAGGCATGAATTGCAGACTAAATGTAGTGGTTCTCCATAAACAATGGGTAAAATTCACCCTGCCAGGCCTTGCTCCAGAAGCTGTGGCCCAGTTTAGACAGGAGGATGGTGGGAGCAGTAAATCTATAGAGAAGGCTGTTGTACTGCTGTGCCATGAGAAGTCCTTCCATGCTAGCCTGAGAGTCAGAATGGAAAACAATGCTCCAGGAGACAGATCAGGAGGGCACACGGGTCTGAGGTGAGTAAAGAACCCACAGGAATGTAAAATGAGTGAGCTTTCATCCTCTTCATTATCTGTCTTGGTAGCAGGGCTTTTGGACAAGATCTTTTTTGGAGATTTTCACGAGAGATATTGGCACCAACTGACACAAGGCTAATTCCCATCCTCTTGGTTCCTTCTGTGCCTGTGGAAGGCAAGGAAGACTTTCCAAATGCATGAATGGGGTCTGGATCAGACGCTGCAGTACCAGCTAATAAACTCCCCCATGGCTCAGCTCTTTACCTGAGCTAGTGCAAATTCTCACCTCACAAATGGGAAGCACTTCTAACTTAGTACAAGGTAATCTTGTTTAACTCAGAGTTTTTAACATATAAGTGTCCCTTGTGACATAACGTGACCCATTCACCTGGCTTCAGATTTGTTAATAATTGAGAAATACTTAGTGGCACCTACTGTGGAAGTACGCCAGCAGGAATGTTTCCTATAATGGACTGGAATTTATCTATGGATCTTTTACTTACAGAAGAAGAATTATATAAGTAGAGTTAATCTTAAGTGTGTGTCCTAAGTGTGATGGACTTAGGTCTCTCCTTCTCCTGAACCCTCCTACTGCCCTCAGGCAGCAGCTACATCCCCCCGACCAGTGGTCATATTCACCATTGGAGATGAAGCATTGGAAAACTGACCTTCAGAGGTGCCACAGGAGGTTTTTCAGTTGAAGAGAAAATCCTTCTCCATGGTCCTGCTCCCTTGGCTGCAGCACAATTACTGCAGCAGTTGGTGTGTGCTTGGAGGGACCTACAGCTGAATGCTAAATTCATTTATTTCTCTGACTGGACTCTGCCTATCTATTTACCAAGCATAACTGTGTGTCTCTCCAGCCTCACATGGATACTCCCTTGTTTTCTTTTCCCATTGCCAAGAAATAGTAAAATGTTTTGCAACAGCTGGCTGGGAGCACCCACATCCCAGGGCAGCTGGAAGACAGAGGATATAGAGACTCTCCTAGTAAAAGGCAAGAGCAGTAGATCACATTCCCCTTGGGCAGAGTGGAAGTTTAGCCCTAATCTCCCACATCCTGTATGGATGTCCCAGCCACTCCCTGCTTTTCTTGCTGGCATGTAATTAAAAAACACAAAAGTTTATTAGAAATACAGGCCACATTTTCACACAGTGTCGTGTAAGTTGTCCTTGCACAAAATGTGGATTCCTGCTTTGCGCTGGAGGTGCATAGGTTAGTAATTCTTACAGCATTAACACTTTTTGTTCCAAAATGCTTTACTGTTTAAAAAGGCATGTGTGTTTTTTGTTTATCCTGTAAATTATACTCAGTCAAACAGGCACTTTGTAACAGCAAATGTAATCACGGTGACTTAGGAGAAGCACCAGAGAGGAAGCACATGTCTCACTGGAACTGCAAAGGGAATTTAAGTAAATAAAATGGATAACTTGTGCTGGAGTCAGGATGTAGGCCTGAAGTCAGTCTGGTACTTGTAGGCAACCTGCTGAACCGAAGTGGGACATTTAGCACCACAATTTGTTTTATTAGTTTCATAAAGTGCCCTATCCGAACTAGTGGTCAGGATTTAGGAGTGGGTCGATATTGGAAAAAATCCATTAAATTACTGTGGAGTTTTTCAAACTTTCTGGACTGCCAGCACTGTTGTGTTCACTCAGCCTATCTGCAGAGAGAGGCTGTTTGCAGAATGGGTGGCTTTTATAAACCTTCTTCCTCGTTAGCACGTTTTTCATCCGGCGAAGGCTGTAAAAATGCCAGGTGAGTTCAGTCACCAACTGCACTCCGTGAGTGGCAAATTCTCCACAACTGCCCCATTGAGGAATCCTAGGAAACAGTTTGCAAGGCCTAACTATGCTAAACCGTGTTCAAAAGAAGCGATGGCAAAATACGAGCAAAAAACACACTCAACCTTGTAGCCAAGATCAAGGCTGAATCCGACTAGGAATTGTCTCACCATTTTTCTTCCAGTGGACTTGCCTGTCTTGGCTATTGAATGGTGTCTTCCACAAACATGATGCTTCACCTCCAGCCCTGCCACAGTCACCCCAGCTGAAGGTCACCAGCACCCACCTCTTCCCCCTGCAGCCAGGTCTTTTGTAAAAACACCCTCTTTAGGCATTGATTTGGCCTCATTCTTTGCCTGAACTTCATCCAGGAACAGCACGAGGTGGTGCAGCTGGGGCTGATGTTTGGAAAACCTCGTTCATAAAATGTAAATACTTGTAGGTGATTGCATAGATAATATGGTCTCATGAAGGAACCACTTGATGTGTCAGTGTTAATACCTGCATCCCTTCATTCCCCCGGTGTTTGTATGCACAGTACATATTTTGCTTATAGAATACAGAGCAGGGTTGTAATAGAGATGTCTTCAAGCTACATTTATTTGATCTATTTGTTTTTACATTATTTTTATGCTACTAGCGAATGGGCTGTTTGGGAATCAAAATGCCAAAGCTGAGGTATGAGCAGGATCGCTCATCTCCATCCCCCGTCATCCATAATAAAGAAATCAGACTGGTATTGATTGTGGCAGAGAGGGGAGCAGAGTACACTAAGTATGCAAGTCCATGCAAGTCATTTAACACCTTGGGAAAGGTGATATTTTTGCCTTAACTTCCTGGCAGTTTAGAGCTGTGCTGTGTACTGTGGGACACGTCTTTTGGGAAGACACAGCGGGAAATACCTTCCAGTAAACATCATTAACAAGCAGCTTCAGCAAATATTGGTGATTGTGCATTACTCAAGGTTGAAGAATGGCAAGGGAAAGATGTGTTTCTTTAACCAGCACACCGCAGGCATTCAGAGCTCTGTGAAGAGAGATCCCGGCAGGGCTGATCCCAGGGCTGTCAGTTCCTGCACTCTCAGTGTCTCCCTGTGTCCCAAGAGCATTTCTGCCTGGTCCCAGTGACCTTGGCAGGTTTGCTGGCACTGGCCTCAGCAATCATAGCCCCAGGGAGAGGCTGCTCCAATGCAGGGGCAGGTCAGCACTCCAGGGCTGCCACGATGCACATCCTAGGACTGACTTCTGTCTTGGAGAATCCCACACCAGGGTGAGTGGTGGTCAGTTGGCTTCAACAAACCCCCCAATAACCTTGATTTCAACCAAGACTAATGTGCACCCTGCCACTTGCATGCTTTTGGCCAAACTGCCATCAGGCCTGCCTCCCCCATGGAGACTGTGGCCATGTCTCTGAGATCCTGGAACCCAAACACCTCTCCCTCTTTCATTCACAGCTGCTGCTTCCTACAGTTTCTCATCTTTTTATCTTTTGTCCTCCTGGACGAGGTCAGCCAGACTGTGACTCTCTTTCTGCGGAAGCTGAAGACCCATTAGCCCTGTTGTGCAGAGCTTGAGGGATTTGCATTTATCACCACCCTATGTGTTTCGACCTTGCTGAAAGTGCTCCTTATCTCTGTCCCCCATTGAGCAAGGGATGTAATAACTTCCAAGCCCTTACCAATACCCAGGATATGAATGCTGCCACCTCCAAACAGCCTGTGACACTGCATCCATCACCTTGTGTCCATCACATCTCAGCCTTGTGGGAGCTCTGCTCAGACCAGCCTCAGGCACATACACATGGATTATGTATCTCGGCTTCGAAGCAGAAGATTTCATTGCTTTCTCAATGATCATAAAATACATTCTTAGGTCTGAGTGTTCTTTATCTTTCTCTCTTGCTGGGAAGTGTGAAAAACAAGGCCTGAGAGTTTAAGAGCAAAGATATTTTTTGGTGCGTGCAGGTTTGAGGTCAACGTGTGAAAAACCTACCACCAGCTCCTAAAATAAGATGTGAAGGTGTCACCAGCCTGTGACATACAACTGCCCAAGGACCAAGCTTATTTACACAGGAAAAGGTGCATGCCAATTGATTTGTGCATGTACAAATGAGAGTGCCCATGTGTGGACAGACCAGGAGATACCAAACAGAACAGAAATGGAAAGCTGAAATATAAAAGGACAATGGCATTTAAAAAATGCCAGTGTTTGTTTTTATGGTGCATTTATAACAGGCAGTTCATAAGCCTGTACCCTTCTTGGGCTACTGCAAAAGCGAAGTGAGAAATGCAGGGAGGAGTAACACCTTTTATCAGACCAGCTGACAACAGCCTGAGAAAACAGATGTATTGGGATACACAAACCCTTGCTCAGGCCAGAGGAGAGGTTTCTGTTCGGATCCAACAAGAAGTCCATGTACTTGTTAAACTTGTCTGTTTTTCCTGCCTTTAGAGGGTAGAGTTGCTGCCAGGCCATGGGATTCAGCTGTCAGGAACAGCTGGGAGATGGCAAGGGACCCCACACCCCCAGGGATGCCTGGATGCTGTGCCCCCCTCCTCCGCTGTGCTGCTCATTCCTGCAGCCACCAGCTCCCTGCCAAGGGCCTCTCTGATACCCAGTCTGAAATCAGGACTGCCTGGAACAACTTGTTCTTGAAAAATGTGTATTTGTGTGGTTAGACATGCTCATCAGGAATATAGACAGGACATCAGTGGTCCCAAACAGACTCCTCAGTTCCTGGTTTCCTCACCTAGGCTCTGGAGCTGTCCAGTTTTCCCAGTATGCCCTATTTACCAGGATGGAAGTAGTCAGGAAGGGTTGGGAGCCTTGAGGGTCTTGCATAGTTGGTGGCACTTCCCATTCCTGGACCTGGAATGGAATGGAATGGAATGGAATGGAATGGAATGGAATGGAATAGAATAGAATAGAATAGAATAGAATAGAATAGAATAGAATAGAATAGAATAGAATAGAATAATTTAGGTTGAAAAATACCTCTAAGATCTTTGAGTCCAACTATTGACCCAACACTGCCAAGTCCGCCCACTAAACCATGTCCCTCAGTGCCACTTCCACAGGTCTTTTAAATTCCTCCAGAGATGGTGACTCAACCTGGCTGGCCCTCGGCAGCCTGTTCCAATGCTTGAAAACCCTTTCCATGAAGAAATTTTCCTAATATCCAACCTAAACTTCCCCTGGAGCAACCTAAGGTCATTTCCTCTCGTCCTCTCATTTGTTACCTGGGAGAAAAGACAGATACACACCTGGCTACACCCTCCTTTCAGGGAGTTGTAGAGAGCAATTAGGTTTCCCCTGAGCCTCCTTTTCTCCAGGCTAAATAACCCCAGCTCCTTCAGCCAATCCTTGTAGGACTTGTGCTCCAGACCCTTCCCCAACTTCATTGCCCTTCTCTGGACCTGCTCCAGCCCCTCAATGTCCTTCCTGAATTGAGGGGCCCAGAACTGAACCCAGGATTCAAGGTGTGGCCAAGTACAGGGGACAATCCATTCTCCAGTCCTGCTGGCCACACTATTGCTGATACAAGTCAGGATGCTTATCTTGTAGCAGGTGCTTAACTGAGAGGTGTTCAGCTCTTTGGGGTTTCCCACTTACCAACTGGTGCACCTCCAGTGACCTGCATAGCCTCAAGGTAGGTTTTAAAAGGTCAAAATAAATTGTTTCGACCTTCCAGAGCGTGGGGGAGAAATTGTTTCTATTCCACACCACATTTTTATTCCATGGCGGAATGAGATTTTTTGCACCTTTCGCTGGAAATTGGGGACGTCTTGTAAACTCACCATTCCTCAACCAGTTCTTTCCACAGCCCCTCCTCAACAGCAGCTTTGCAGACTCCTCTGGGCACGTTGCCAGATGGAAGGGATGCTTTCACAGGAGAGAGGTGAGGAGAGGTTGTTAGATTCTCTCCTATCTCTATATTTGCACCAATGGAAGCTAAAAAAAGAAATGTCTCCGTACCTACAGTTGCACTAAATATAACTATCTAGCTGGTTCTATATATACATTTCTAGAAGCATGACATGCGATACTTGCAAAGGGTTGAGCCTGGAAAATAAATTACAATGCCAGAGGGCCAGAGCTGTCAGTCACTCCATGCAAGGTAAACCACTGATTGATTTGGTCCTCGAGAATGGCTGACTTTTCTCTTTGTTGTCCACAGAAATAACAAACTTACTGAATTTCTAGTTTACAAAAAAAAAAAATTGCTAAAAAATAATCATAATAATAACTGATGTCTGAAAATCCAGGGAGAGCCAAGGATGTGGTATAGAGATTTTGGTTCATCTAGGGTTAAAACCTCCAGCCCGCAGCACCAGTGATATCAGTCACTAATAGTAACCTCGCGTAGCTGCATGCATTAAGGTGGTATTGGATGATAAGGCAGAGGAGCGAAGCAATCTGTTGGGCTACAGCTGAAAATAGAGTCACTGCTGCACAGGGAAAAGCTCCATCCCCTCCCTGGCTCTTTCTTCAGAAATGAAAATGCAGGGAGTCGTGCCGAGGGAAGGGAAATCTGATTTCCCACTGCTAAGAGACAGGGTGGCACTTGTGAGAAGGATTTCAAGGTCATGGTGGCGATGCTATCAGCGGTGATGGGGGAGCCAGGCAGACAACAGGTGAAGGCTTCACGGAGGTGGTGGTGCACTGCTGAGGGAGATCATCCGATAGCTGCGGCGAGCTGCCTGCTGGGGGGCACCTTCAGCCCTTGTTTTCCACACAAAAGCACTGGAATCCGGCCATCAAGGTGACACTGAGGGGTAAGAGGTAAAGGAGCCTCGGTGTGCGTGCCTGTAGATAACTGAGGTTACACAGCCACCCATCCTCACACCCACCAGGCAGTCCTGGAGCATCCCCTTCTCCCTCCACTGCCCTGGTAAACCTTCTCCTGGTAAACCTTCTCCCGCTGCTGATGGGGCAGAGTCAGCCTAGTAACAAACTCATGTTTCCTTTAATCACACGTATTCAAATTCAAATAAATGAAATTGCAGGGAATCACGGTGTTTGACCAAGGCCAAATGAACTCTCAGTGCAGTCTCAAAATTGCAGCTCTATCAGTAAAAGGCAAGGATTTGAGCACAGAAGCCTACATTTCCACTGATATCTTTTGTGCCAATTGTGTTCCACTTACATTTCTAATCTTGGGCAAAGTACTCACCTGCTTGGCACCTCTGTTTACTCTTCTTGTAGAACAAAAAGAAGTCATGAACCACTTCACAGGCTTACATCAGAATTTCATAACTAATATTTATATGGGTCTTGGAGATCCCTGGCTGGGAAGTACTACAAAGGGGACCTCTACATCAAAGGTGCAAATATACACAAAAGTGGTTCAGGGAGTACAAGGACTGGCTTTTGCAAAGAGGCTCCTGAACTGAGGGCAGCACTGTGAGCAAAGGTTGCACAACCCGGTCAGGGTATGTTCCAAGGTGACACTGAGACCTTAACTAAGGTCTTTCTAGAGGGCAATGGAAATTTCACCCTGTTAAGAACAGGTGCAAGGCATTCGGAATGTCATAAATTTAATCTGGACTACATTTCCTAAATTATCTGATTTGGATGGAGAATTAAGAAATGCCACTTACCTTGGCAACAAGCACTCTGACCTACCACTTTGTTTTTTCACCAGTCTTTTTCGTCCTCATTTGTTTGCTCTCCAAACTCCAGAGCTGATCTGGAAACTTGAAAGCCTGCAGTCAAGAGTTTTTCGGATTATGCCAACACTCATCAATGCCACTGGCAGAAATGCTAACAGATCTTTGGTGCTCTTTTGTAATTAGAGAACAAGTATATTCTTGCAGGTTAAGCACTGGAGAGGTATGTGGGAGATGGGGATTAAATTTGCTCCAACAAAACCTTCTTGCAGAAATTTCCATAATGCTTACGCTGGCTCCTATTCCACATTCAGTGAATTTGCCCTGTGACACCTAAAAAAGTATTTGTGGTGGTACTGTCCACCTGACCTGCTGTGTGCCCTGAAATCTACCTTGTATATATATATATGTATATATATATATACACCTCTTGTCATAACCATAAGACTGTGAAGATAAGGAGACCTAAGTAATCTTACAATTTAAGGGACTTAGGACACATCCTGTATTGTTTGTAATTTTGTTTGGTTTATTTTTCCAGCTCTTCTTTCCATTCCTCAGTTTTCCTCTGCCCCTCACTGGGAAATTGAGGACTGCCAGGGGTTGACATCCAGGTGTTTTCCTGGCTGTTAATTTGTACCTTAAATAAAAAGGAAAGTGAAGCTGATGCAGGTAGGGCTGGTGTTGTTCCAGCAGGGATCAGTGGGAAGGAAAAGATGCTGCTTTACCCCACACTGGCCCTGCGCAATGGGAAAGGGAGCAAATAGCTGCCATCACTGCACACCAAAGCTGCACAACAACTCTGAGCCAGAGTGTGAAAATGAACTGAAAAAAAATGTGACCAAGCCAAAGACAGCTGGGAAAATCCTGCTCTTCTGCCTTCCTCTGCTCATTTCTCAGGGCAAGGTCCTAAAGGCTGTCTCCTGAGTGGTGGGAGACCAGTGCAACTTCACTGGGACCACAGCACTGCACTGGCTGCTGCCACTGCTTCTGTGGTTGGGGATTGTAAGGGGGAGAAAAGGCTATTGCTGCTGTAGGGGCAAGGAGCATCAGAGGAATCATCTGAGAATCAGTGTGGATGCAGCTGCCTATATTTCATCGTGACCAAGAGCCCTCATTGTAGTGGACAGAACTTTATAAATGTAAATACTTGACACAGTCCCCTGTAGGACACTGAACTGTGTGCATGCACGGTGAAATAGAGTTATTATGGCTGCACTACTTTCACTGTTGCCCTCTTCAACCAAAACTCTCCTTGTAGCTTTGGTCAAGTCTTTTGCCTTTTTAGGGCCTTCCAGCCAACACTACTGTGGCATTAAACAGGCAGCATCACATTTAAACATTGAAAATAGATTCTTCTAGCTTCTGAGCTTGGTCAGAGACAGAAAGACAGCACACCTCTACTTGAACACAAGAAAATGTTTCAGACAGAACTTTAAAACATTTTCTAAAGTCCCTGTTTTAAGAAATATCACATCATGGCTTTCCACAGTGGCAAATCATGCAAGAAATCTAGGAATGAATCACTTCCCAAGCAGATGCCCTGCTCAGTGTCCAGTGGTCTGCCAGGCTGTGGCTTGCAGGTCATTGGTGACCTGTGAGGCCAGGGGACACAATCTCCAGCCAGGCTGCACACTGCATCAGGACACCTACCCAAAGAAAGCCTTGTGGGTGGCATAGTCCAGGGGAGGGACTTGGCTTCTCTCTAGCTGCAGTGACCCAAAGTGACAGGTCTGCCCCAGCACGTGGCAGTGTCTCACATGCCATGGTCTATCTGCCATGGTGAGCAGTGATAAAAAGGCTTTGGTCTACATTATTATAATCTCAAACTGGGCTGTGTTTCCAGCCCTCCTTGCATGCAGAAAATGTTCAGGAAGGATATTCCTAGGGTCAGAGCATGAGACAAGAAATCAGGTGAATTGGTTGCCTTTGGGGATCAGCCATAAACTCCTTGTGTGGCAGGGAAATCAGACATCTCCCTGCTTCACGGTCAGGCAGAAGAAAAACTTCCCCTTAACACAGATCAGGGCTGTAGGAAGTACCCAAGCAAAGCCAGATCCTTCCCTGGCTGTAGGAACTACCCGAGCAAAGCTACATCCTGCCCTTCTTACTCCTGTGCTGCCTCTTTCTGCCCTGCAGAAGGGATGTAGAGCTGTAGTATAAAGGCAGGTCCAGCATTCAATCCAGCTGCACACACAGAGACAGCAAGAAAGCCTGTGGCACTCACTGTTTCCCTTACCCCATCATTTCCATTTCTAATGCTGCATCCAGATTTTGTGTTTATCTTTCTTGAAGCCATTCAGTGCACACTGAGATTTTAATGCCTGGAAGAGGTGTTAAGTAATGAGCCTCTTAAGTACAGCCCCATGCCCTCAGGTATCTCCTGGGTCTCCTGTGGGATCAGGCTCTTCCCTACTTTTCCCACTGGCACAAGATGTGCCAGCAGGGTGACTGCTGCAAAGATTAAACTAGGGTCACAGTTAGCTGAGGATTTTGAATACTGAGGCCAGGCCCTAAGGAAAGTGGCAGAAATCCAGAAAGGAGGTGGTACCCAGCAGCATAGTGGGTATCTTGGGATAGCGTGGGCTCTGCAGGAGTGCTGCACACCACTGCTCTGAGCACCACAAATCAGCCCAGAGCTGAAACCCCAGGAGATCTGTGCTATCTCTGCTTCCCTCATGGTTTTTGTATGCAAAAGCAACCCACAAATCTCGCTTTTTAAGTCTTTTGCAAGGTTTGAAAGGAACAGGGGAAAAGCAATGTTAGGGGTAACCCAGAGCCTCAGGTCGGTGTTGTCACATCCCAGAGGAAAGGAGCCAGGAAAGGGTAAAAGGGAAGTGGGAGGAGAGCTGAGGTTCCAGGAATTGTTAGCTGCACATACAGGAAAAATAATACTGCCCTCCCTTTCTCAGTAGCAGCAGTGGAGATGCTTTGCTGTAAACACTGAAAACATGTATGTCTTCAGTCAGATGCCTACACGTGTCTGTGCTTGCAACAGTGGCCAAGGAAAAGGCTCTTAGTTCTCTTAAATCTGAGCTGTTTGCCAAGCTGCACATTCCATAGAGAATAAACTGCTGATAAACACTTCCCTCTCCCATCCTCTCCTCTGCACCTGAAATATTGACCATTGTGGAGCCCCACGGTCTCAGCAGTTTTCAGACAGTTCCTCTCCCTGTGTCTCACGGAGAGCCAGAAGCTCCTGGGGCGCTCTGCAATGAGCAGTGCTCCACTGACACTGCTGCCTGCTTCCTAAAGATGGAGATGTTTAGAAGCAACAGGAGTGATTCCAGATGATTTGCTAATGAACAGAGGTATGACAGGAACATTGCCTACCTTTTATTAAAAAATCATTTCTAGATAAGAAATAAAGGACTGGCGGGGGGATGGGGCGTTCGTTCTTCCCAAATTACATTTTGCAGGACAGAAAATGCAAATTAGCAGAACTGTTCTTTTGGTTAGCAAACTGATTTGAAAATTTCTCATTCCTGATTTCTTTGCAGTCTCTCTTTCTGTGCAAAATGTAATGTCCCTGCACCTTGGGGTTGGATTTTGCTCAGTTTCAAAGAGAAAATGAGTTTCTACCTCGCAACACTTTATGAGGATGCCAAAGACAATACTTTTATATATTTCATCAGTCTTAGTCCTATCTTCTCCAGAATTTCCAGAAGTACTCCAGAAGTAATGTCTGTGAAAACTTTGTAGAACTGTCCCCATTATCTGCTGAAGAAATGCAAGGCCAGGAGCAGACACAGTCATTCCAGATCCCTCAAAGCAGCCTAACCCCGATTATCAAACATCCTGTTAGATATGCTGGGTCAAATTTAGTCCTGCTGTAAACTAATGCAACAGTGTTTAGAGGACTCTGCCTTACATCCATTGATGAGTATCTATTTGCCATTGCTTAGATAAATGACCTCACGACAAAAAGTATTATTCATCTGGGGGATTTCTTTATGAAAACAGCTGATTATATTTCATATGGGGTTCACAGGTTTAACTCCAAGTCTATTGCACTTAACACAGGTTCTCTCATCTCCACGGGCTATACAAGAGAACCCTTGTGGACACTGTGACTGCCATTTCTCATAGTTTTCACCTGCTTCTTTCTTGCAGATTTTTGGCTTGGACAAACCTAAATGTCCAAGAGGAACTCACGTGCCATCTTGCTGAGGAAACAGTCAAAACAACAAAATAATTAGATTACAATGGAATACTTTGGGACCCAGGGAAACGTGATTTTAAATTTTGATCTGCGACAGGCTCCCAGTATGACACTGGATAAGTCACTTAGGTCTGGGTCTATTGCACCTAATTCTTGCTATATCACTGGAAGTCCCTATGGTAGGAGCATGGTCTGCATTAGGAAGCTGTGTTGCCTTGAGGGCCAGGAAGGGAGCTGAGAGTTTGAATAAATTACCCTCCTTCGATGCCTGTGTTTTGCCATGGACTATGCAAGAAATTTAGTTTGCTGGCTTAGACACTTCTGCTTCTTAGACACCTAGGAAAAGTCCAGGCTTTGAACTTTGCATGGGGTGGTTCCAAATGTGTAGAGACACTCAGCATCTAGTCCACACAGCAGCACTGACAAGAAAAATATTAAACATAGTGAAGTAATGAGATCCATCCTTCTGTTCCTGATAGAGAACGTGATGGCTACGTAGACTTTAGAAGAAAATCTGAAGGTTGGTTTCAATGCTGACACAGAAGTTGGCCTAGGTCTTTTCAATCTGTACAGCATCTTATGTTTCAGAATATTCCAACCTCCTTAACATTCTACAATAATATTAATGAGCCTCTAGAATAATGGCATAACAGAGTTTTGTAGCCAGGATGACTGAAGGTCAGAAGAGAGAATATTACCTCTTTCCACAAGCCTTGCCTTGCTTTGGAAAACGCAGCTTGAGATTGAAGCTTGAGATTAAATCCCAAAGTCCACATTTGGGATGATTTGCGAAATTCGACATGAGCATTTGCAAAATGCTAATGTTTACATTTCTCCTGGCCTCTTGTTGTTATCTTCCATCATGAAAAGCAGGTGTTAGAGCACAACCACAACCACGGTGCACTGTCTGTGCTGTTATGAGCTTTTGATCACTTTAATCACTGTACTTAAGACTAGCTTGATCTATTTTTTCCAACTAATTTGACATTCTACAAGGTAAGAAGGTAATTAGTGACGTCAGCTCTACTGAAAGAGCATGGAATTTCACTTATTTCCCCCCCACCACCCTGAGAGCTTTACATTTTGGCTACAGCCATTGTTAGATCGAAAACAATGCTTCTTTCTTAAAGAAGAAGTAAAAGACAACTCTGAGTAACCGGATAATGCAGCTTGCTCACATTTTGTTTTAGCTCTGTCTTTGATGCTATGCAAGCAATGAATTTTAGCTTTCCTTTGCTGGTCCAGCTGCTGGAGTAGTCAGTGCTAGTTACCTGCACGTCTCTCTCCTGTATGTTTGCTGACTTTATTTGGCAATAGGCTTAGGTACATGGCTGAAAACAAAGTTTTCTTGTTTGGGGCATGGTTTTGCACCCCTAGGAAGTTTTAAGCAGGAGGTTCTGCTGCTTTTACTGCCTGATCTTATCTGAGTCACTTAGAAGGTACCAGCTGTCTGAGTATTAGCTAATTGCACAATTTGTGTGTGTTTGTGCAGGCTTTCATAAAAGATACGAACGGCATCAGTGGGGTAATGTTTTCACCTTCCCCAGGGGACTCCCTAGCTATGTGACCTGACAGTGTTACACGGCTCATTGCAGAACAACACTGGTCTGCTGCCTCCCGAGCAGCGAATCTGACCTTTGTTTAGACAAACCATCTGCTTTCTCTGCTTTCTGTCTCTCTCACTCTCTCTGATCTATGGCCATAAAGGAAAAGGAGCGGCCAGCAAAACTTCAAACACCAAAAAACATTTCAGTCTGAATTTGCTGAGGTGCCTGGGATCCCAGCCTCCCCTGGGAGTTGGTGGCTGTATCAGAGCTCTCCAGCGTGTTCCCAAGGAGGAGATGCTTTTGTAGCCAGACAGGCAGTTTCTTTCCTCTGAAAACCAGGGGCGGGCTGGATGGCAGCAGACGCTGCTTCAGAAGCTCCTTTGCAGGTTTTGATGATCAGCACACTTCCCAGTGCCAGCAGCACTCTGAAAGCCGGTGCAGGACTGCGGTGTTGGTAAAGCGTTTGCAATGTCTCACACAGGTGCCCTCTCACCCTTGCCTTTTGCAAAGGTGCAGGTGGTCCATCCCTCCCCATCAGCCCACAGCTGCACTGCTGCGAAATTAAATGCTGCGAGGTCAGTGCTGAACCACAGAGCAGCTCCCTGCGCTGCTTCACTCTTCTAAAGTGTGATGGTGGGAAGGCCTTGAGTGTATTGGGATTTCCCTTTTCCTGGGCTGCTCTGCAGGGCAGAAGCTGCCATGTGTCACTGCCCACTAGAAACGGGCAGGTTATTCCAGGTAATTCAGCTGAGCTCAGAATAGCAGAGACAGAGGCAGGGGATCCTCAGCTGATCAGGACACTGTTCTTCCACTCTCTCCAGTTTCCTTCTCTCCATGGAGATGGGGTGCTATAGATGAGAAAGCAAAGAGGAAAGAGGACTCAGGTCCATCTCAAGATACCTCAAGGTCTGTCTGAAGGTATGCCAAATGTGCACCACTTCACTGAACTTCCGAATTTTAGCTTCTTTTTAGAAATGGAATGGCTACTCCTGCTCATATAAATCCTAGCTGGAGCAAAGAGCTTTATGTGTAGCACACCTAGCTCTTTGGAGCATTGCAGGGCTTTACTAATCCTTTGCCTCCATATTACAGTAGTGTGCAGAGCTCCCAGTGTATTCCCCAGGCCTCACTGTGCAGATGCTGGACTGCAGCCAAATCCAGCCCTAGAGGGGTTGGTGATGGCTCCCAGTGTTCCAGCTGCTCTCACCAGCCTGGGAGTGACACCTCTAATGCTCCTGGGATCAGCTGATGCCAGCAGGGATTGAGCTGAGAGGTCCAGAGCTGCTCACACCACTGTGACCTGCAGCCCCTATTTAGCTTGTACAGTAAGGAACAAAATGAGGGTTGCCTGTTGTTATTACACAGGGTCTGTTATGCAACAAATTTTGTTGCAAATGAATGGCCAAATCCCCAGTGCTCCCCAGATTTCTTCCACCAGCATATCCTAAGTGAAATTATTAGCCTGTCCATGAGAAGGACAGGAGACAGATGGCTGTGTGGGGATGGACAGTTGCAGTGTAGGATTCTTCTTATTCAAGAGCTGCTGAGATGTTTGATCTTACAAAACAGAAACCACATACTTCAAAGGCAGCAGCATCCAGGCCATAAGGAAGTGAAGATGGGAAAAAATCAATCCACCTTATCAAATAAATGAGTGTCTGGAAGCACGTGCCTAAGATAGCGATGGTATTCCTTTGCATGCATAAAAATTAACATTCTGGTGAGAATCAGTGGGTTTCCATTATGATGAAATCCTGGAGAGCCATGTGCTGTCCCTTGTTGGAGAGTCCAGGCCCAAAGCTGGTGCCTGTGGTGCCCTCACTGGAGCCGGGGACTGAGATCTTTGTCACGTCCACCTCGCTGCCCTCTCTGCTCTTCCTCCCTTTGCCCTTCCAAACAGAGAGCCAGGCTGCAGTGAGGGCCAATCCACAGCATCCTCCACGTGCCCAACCCCTGAATATCTCCAATGCTGCCTAAGGAGCACAGTGGGGCTTTTTTATACAGACAAGGCTTCGCATTTGCTGGCTTCTTGCTGCAATAAATTGCCAGATGATGCTCTAATGAGAACAATAACGCACCCACCCTACCACCTTCGATCACTTACGTGCTCTTTTACAGCTTGTGAAAGGCTCTAAAAGCTTTCACCAGACACATTGTCTGATTTTTAGGGAGTGTCACTAGCGCTGTTTACCCTAGACGGGCAGAAGCCTGTTTTTATCCCACATGGTTGCTGTGACAATTAATGTCGGGCTAAGTGACCAATAATTAGTCTGACCCAAGGAGCCCTGATTTCAGAGATTTTCCAGCAATTTCAGCACTGGAGGCTGCCTCAAAGCAACCTGTCCAAACAGAGCACTTCAATAAACTGCTTAATGGGTGGCGTGCTGGGGTGCAATCAATTGGCATCAGATGTGCTGTGCCATTTTGCACCAGCTGATGGTCAGCACCAGTGATTGTGTGTGTGCTGTCCTCCTGTGACAAAGTGATCTGTGTTCTCCGGCGTTTTCTACTCAGAGATGCGCATGCAAGGGACAGAGGAGCGTTTCAATTTGCTCAATTGTTTCCACTTGTTCAGTTCTCCAGCTACAGACGCAGGACTGTCTTTGTTAAAAAAGTTACTTGGCAGCTCAGATGAACTCCCATGGGTGGTTATCATCAGGTTGTGATTACCATTATCCACCAAACAGCTGTTTCTTTGGAAGGAATGTATTGTTTCATTAACCTGTAAACCCACAACAATTAAAATTGGGTTTTGAAACTACAACAACAAAAAGCTGTCTGCATGCTATCTCACAGTCGAGCGTGCCATTTCCCATGTGCTCTGCTTGTCTCCTTTTCCTGCAGCATCTCAGTGTGAGCGACTGAACTGACAGGTGATCTTTCTCGACTTTCAGCTTACCTTTGTCTGCTTTAGGACCCACAGCCAGTCTCTACTTATTTATGCATCTTTATCTGAAGGGGAATCGACTCTATTTTAATTGTGTATGAACAGGATGATAATAAAATGTTAATTACTTTTTCTGCCCGTGCACTGATCTCTATCTGGCAGAATTTGCCCTTGATGATCCCAGAGCATCGGCACCATTGCAGACAAATAAACTGCGGACATGCCGCTCGCGTGAGAATCCAGGGATCTCCCCCATTGTTCCCAGGCTGTTCAATGCTTTTCCATTTCAGCAGCTGCACGCAGCATCACTGATGTGGAACTGCTCAGCACATATGCTAATACCAATATTCACTAAACCGGCAATCCCTACATGAGACCTTATGTGGGATTTCTTTTGGATAAGACGGTGGTGTCTCTTTTTTTGCAGGACTGAAATCTTCCCAATGCTTAAACCACCTAGAAAAGGCCCACTTGTCTACCTCAGAGGAATCTTAGGCTCACAATAGCCTGTTAGAACATGGAGCTGTTCAAACATGTATCCGTCATCCATAGCTTCCTATGTCCTGTGACACACCTACTGCTGGGATAACTGAGCACCTGTCAAGATTCTATATTGCTAGCCATGAAGTCCTCTCGAATTTATCAACAGAGAAGCTTACACTGCTGCCTGGCAAGCTTTTGTGACTCAACCTTGACCTCTAAGGATCTTCTGAAGATGAGAAAGCATCAAATTCTCCTTGCAGATTTAATCACTGTTTCCTCTGCTGTGGGCTCTGACTGACAAGATCGTAGAGATATCCTTAGATCAGACAAAATCACTTAAAGCAGTAGCTGCTACAAAGACACAGACCCCACACTTGTGCCAAACATTGTGTTTGGCATCCCAGGTTCCCAAACAAAGCACACAGCAAAGTGGAGAACTGCCCACAGCCTGAGGCCACTGACTGACCATCAAGGTCAGTCAGTCACCTTCCAGACACGAAGGCTCTGGGCCACGCTTGAATGAACTGCTGGCCCAAGGGCAAGACACTCCACCCTCGTTGTTCCTTGAGCCTCAGAAGAATGCTTACAACCTTCCAAGACAACCCCAAAAAGCATGGCAAAGAGGCATCAAGTGACACTGGACTGCCACTAGAAGCCACCAGAGGTGAGTGATGAAAGATTCCCACCTGTTAACTGTAAATCGTTCCATTATAACTCTAGTAAAAGCAAATGTGACTTGTCCTATGCACCAATATCTTTCTCAAGTACTCCTTCTCACAGAAGTCCAGGTTTAAGGCCTCTCCCTTTCTTTTCATGGATGCTCCCCGTTTCCCAGAACACGTCCCAGAGAAGGAGGCAATTCCATTGCTGAGACACTGCATCTCTCACCTGCTAATTGCAATTAGCCACCGCCAGCTGGGGCCTGGTGAGCTGCTGAGGAGCCAACAAGAAGCAGAGACCAGCACGAGGCCTCAGCAGCACATGTGCTGAGAACAAACAAGAAATGCAGCGCTGTGTTCCTGAGGTGCCTCCACTGCAAAACAAGGTTCTCAAGGCCCTGTGTGTGTGTGTGTGACAGTCTGGTTTTAGAGGCTCAGCTTGCTCCTCACACTCTTACACATTTCCATCACGTGTTTGCCAGAAAGGAAACATGGGGAAATAAAGGTTGCTGTAGGTAAAAACAAACCCCATGCTCTTACTAAGAAATTCTCCCAGTCACCCCTATCCCAAGGCAGCATCAATCATCCCAATGGATAAATTAACTCTGAATATGGTGGCTGCCACACCAGGTGAGCTCTGGAGATGGGCAGGTGTCCCCCTTGCCTGCTGTGTTCTGAGGCATCCTCATGAGCTCCAAAGCACAGTTCCCAATAGTCTTCACCTCACTCTTCACCCATCTGTAAAGCAGCCTTTAGCAATACTCACTTATCTGCTGGGGCAGTTAGGTTTTCATCTCAGATCTCCAAAGGAAATTCCCCTCAAGCCTGTGAAGGTAAGTCAGCCTCCTCCATGTGCCCCAGGAAACCATCCTGGCATTCTCTAACTTGTTCATGAACTGCCCAGTGCAGAAGAGGATGCACAGCAGACAAGCACCATGTCATTCCTGAAAACATCCAGTGCATGCCTCTCTCAGAGGAAACAGCAGTTCTGACCTCTAGTCTATTCTCTCAAAGCAATGGGAGGCAGCAGTTGCATCTACTTAGAAATTCCCAACAACTCTCAAGCCAAGGTGTTAAGAAAGCACACGTTGAGAAGGACTTTCCCAGGACCTATGTCTCCCTATTCTCATTAAATATAAAAAGCAGGGAGGAGGTTTGCCTTTAAAGCTAGAGATCAGAGCAAGGATGAACCTCAGACTGGAAAGAAACCCCACCACCTCCAACCCCAGGGACCCCTGTATCCTGTCAATACTCCTCACATTGCACCAGTGCAGCAGCCCAGAGGGTGCCAAGCTCTCTGCTCCCCTGTTCCTTGATCTTTAAAGGTACCTGGAAGGCTGTAAATGTCCCCCTTACAACCAGTATTCTGATCTAAAGAACGCAGCTGTGGAAAGAAATGGTCACAAAAAGGTGACCAAGACTACCAAGTGCCAGAAATATATGGAAAAAGTCAAGCTATAACTTCCTGTAGATTTGCAGAAAAGGGTCAAAGCTTGCTAGGCTAAAGGAATGCCCTGAAGGATTAAGCTGTGCTACTGCCCACCTTTAAGGTTTTTAGATGGAGTCCAGAGATTTTCAGAGTACAGCCTCTGCATGTAGGTAAAAGCAAGATGAACTCACACATTTTCGGTTCCTCAGCGCAGCTCTTTGTCACCTGATTTAATCTGGGAAGGTTGCTGCAGCACCATCCTCATTTTGGTGGATATAGAGGATCCGGCTGAGAAAAATGTAACAATTTTTTCATCAAGTCAGATTTTTTGCTGGTAATTTCCACCTCTCTCCGGTTCAGCTGCCAGGGGATTCACAAAGGGGTTTGTCATCTCTCCAGGTCATTCAGCACTCTGGAATGCGCTGTAAAATTATTTGCCCTGAGCAGCATTACAGGAAAGGCATCCATCAGTTAACTCCATCGTCAGCTTTCTCTTCTGAGGGATGTGTTGCTGATGATGAGTCATAAAGACATTGATTTTAACATTTGCTTTGAATCATAATTGCATTCGTAAGATTACATAGTGGCTCTCAGGGATCTACTGAGTTTTTAAATCTATAGTCAATGCCTATTCTTCTCAGTTAAGTACTATATAATGCATAGGATGACTGGACAATTTTTTATTTTTATACACATCGCTTTTGGAAAATGGTGTCTTCCATCTGAAAATTAATATTAAAAAAAAAAGCTTTCTCTTTTCCAATGGTAGTCTTTGTCTTAAAAATTCAGTATAATGGTTCAGTAGGGTGAAGCAGTGCATTATAATTGAAGGTTAATATCCATATGTGTCTTGGTTTG
>VZTF01006641.1:4993-16532 GCA_013397755.1 Cnemophilus loriae | reverse complement strand
GGGACACAGCTGGGTCACTGCCTGCCGGTGCTTTGAAGGACGCCTGTCCCTGTGCATGTGCCACTCGCTGTCCTGCTTGGCTGCTGGCCCTGGGCTGGGGCTGTGGGGCCTGCAGGGCTCTCCTGGGAGGTTGGGGTGCATGTGGGGAGCTGGGGGGGACCACGGGAGTGCTGCACGAGGGAGCAGGCTGGAGGGGACAGCGCAGCGAGCTCGGCACTGCCCTGGGGAGCAGAGCAGCCCCAAACCGCTTGGGGTCTCCTGAAATTTGGGGATTTGGCTGCAGTCTGGTCCTGCCCCCCACAGTTCGAGGTGTGTAGGTGATGCAGAACATATCAATATGTACATATACACATCTCTGTTGATTTTATATCGCAGATCTGTATCCAGATGTTTATCAATAAGGGAGGGACATCTTGGGCTGTTGAATCTGTGGCTCGGATGCCCGGGACCCTCTGGAAAAAGGGGAATTTTCAACATTCCAGGCTGAGGCTGGGGGATTGCACCCCAGTGGTGGCAGGTGTGGGGATGGGCAGGAGGTGGCAGCTCGTGGCCGTGTCCCTGGGCTGCACTCGTGGCTCCTCTGTGCTTTTTGGGATCACCCTGGCTTTGGGGAGCTTGTGCTTCGGGCAGGATGGAATGGATGTGAGAAGAAAGAAACACTGGTGTGGAGGAGAACTCTCAGCTGGTGGGGTTTCTGCCCCAGTCCCTTGCGGTGTGGGCTTTGAGGGGCTTGGTTTTGCTGCGGCACCTCTTCTGCTTCGCTTGGTGCCTCTCAGCACCTGCCCAGCTCCTGGAAGGGCTGCTGGGAGCTGCTCTGGCTGTGCTGGAGCAGCAGCTGGGCTGAGCTCTTGCCCTCTATGCCTGCAAGCCCTCGCCTTGTCCCTTCACCTGGCGATTGGGGCTGCAGGAGGAGCCTGACGCCAGGACTTTGGGATGAACACGTCCCCGCAGCCGCTCCTCTCTGCTGCAGAGCCGGGGCAGCCCTTCCAGCCCATCCTGCTGTGGGCTGGGAGCAGCTTGAGCCAATTCTGGGATCTCAGCGTAGGACAGGCAGTGCAGGAGAGGAGGAGCTGGGTTCCTGTGCATGGGAGCTGGGAAGGCTGGCACGGAGGGAGCTGCGGCTGTGCATGGGCATGTTCCCTTCCCGGCGCGCCGAGCGGCCCTGGGTGCTCAAAAAGCTCCTTCTGTGTCCCCCAGTTCCAGTGTCCTCAGAGCACTCGGAAGGGGCTGACAAAGATGATGCTCGTGTGCAGCTGAAGAGGCACCAGACCCCCAGCCCGACCCAGTGCACCAAAGCCTCCAAACGAGCCAAAATCAAGGTGACCATTGTCTCCCACGGAGACGGCGCGGGCGCCGGAGCAGCCCTCGGCAGCCAGGCAGAAAGTGAGTTGTGACTGCACGGCTGCCGCGTCACCCAGCAGGGGCCCGGCCGTGCCCAGGGCCGCGCCGCGGGGCGGGGAGGGAGCTGCGGTTCGTTATCCCTTGGCTTTGGAGGGTTTAGCTGCAGGGAAAAGGCTCCGGGCTGGGGGAGCGTGGCAGGCGGGGGCTCGGCGGGAGCCTGTTTTCCACACGGCGCTCGGAATTCCGCGCTCCTGCGAGACGCAGCCTGGAGCTGGGAGGGGGATCCTGCACCTCCCTCGAGACCCTGGGAGCAGGATGCTGGTCCTGCTGGACCCCTCGCTGCGCTCCTCCCGCCTGGAACCCGCTCCCGCTCGAGGAATCACAGCGAAGTTCCTGCCCCTGGAAGAGTTTTGTGTGCTCCGAATCCCCGCTCCGCTGATCCCCCTGGAGTCTGGCACGGCGCTCCTTGGATTCACATCCAAGCAAATCCTGGCTCCCATCCTGGCTCTGCATCCCTGAAAATGCCCGAGAAGAGGTGATGGGCTCCATCTTCCTCCCCTGAGCCTCTGCAAGACAGGCCAAAAGCTCTGGCTGCTGTGCCCCGTGCCCCTGAGGACTCAGCACCTTCCTCGTGCCAGAGCCCCAGCTCCCTGCTCGTGGGATTGATGGAATCCAAGGTCAGCGGCTCCGTTCTGCTCGGAAATCCGAGGTTTTCAAAGCTGGGGAATAACTCTGCTCCTTTCCAAGCACCTCTCTGCCAGCCGAACAATTCTGAGCTGTGAAAAGACACAAATCCACATCCTTCTGGAAGGTTTCACTTGATCTTTTCTGGCAGCTTTGAAAACCTCTGCTTTCCGGAATCTTTTTTTTTTTTTTTTAATTTTTTCTTTCATTTTTAATTTTCCAAACTTTACTTCTTTTCACAGAAAGGAAATGAATTGCAGAAGTAAACATGAACCCAAACGAGAAAATTGCCTCTTTGCCGGGTGTGAGCAGGAGGAATGCACGAGGAAGGAGTGCAGTTGTACCCCCAAATGCTGCAATAAACAAATTCCGTGACTCGTCTGTGTATTTTGTAAAGTGTCTTTAATTAAAGAATCCTTACAAAATCACCCAGATCCCAGCAGTCCATCGAGGCAGGGATGGAACAGGAGGGGATGAGCGGAGAAGAACCTTTAGGAGAGGGATTTGCATTTGGTGGTGAGGGCCTGAGACTCCTTAAAGGATTTTTGGGAGGTGATTCCTTCCACCTTGGCGGCTGTAATTCCGTGTTTTAACTGGATTTTGATCCTCCCTGAGACTCCTTAAAGGATTTTTGGGAGGTGATTCCGTGTTTTAACTGGATTTTGATCCTGCCGGTGTCCAGCGCGGTGCCTCGGGCTGGCATTCCTGGAGAAGAGCTGGATGAGCCCCTGGCCGTGCCCGCGGGTACCTGGAGAGAGGGGGATCCCTGAGGAGTCCCGGAGGATTTGTGGAGGAGGGAAACTGAGGATTCTCCTTTTTGTTTTGCAGTTGTCTCCGGGAAGCCGCTGCCCGCCGGCCAGTCCGTGTCCAGCGCAAAGGAGCTCTCGGGGCTGCTCTCCACCCCCAAGTGAGTGGGAATTTGGGAATTTTTTTGGGGGTCTTTTGGACAGGGCAATCCCTTCACGTGGAGCTTTCCGGTGTCTTGCTTCCCACTGGAATTTTCTGGTGCGGGGGAGACTCTGGAAGCTCCATCCCAGCTGGGAATGGAGCCTGGGCGTGGCAGGAGCGGGCAGGAGTGGAGGTGTTGTGGCTCTGGGTTGTGTTTGGTGTGGTTTCCCAAACTCAGGTTTGCTTGTCTCTGGCTGTGGTGCCTTTGGCAGAAATTCCGTGTTCAGTCCTTCCCTTCGCTCCCCCCGGCGTCTTTGCAGTAAAAACAACATTTTCGTTGCAAGGACAGGGGAAAGGAGCCTCAAAGCAGCTCGTGAAGGGGGTGAGCTGTCCACAGGGATTTCTGGTGGGGGACGAATCTCATGTTGGCACCTTTTTTATTTCCTAATTCAAGCTCTGGGGAACTGGGCTCTGACTGATCCCATTCCCAGAGGAGCCGTGGCTGCCCCTGGATCCCTGGAAGTGTTGGATGGGGCTCGGAGCACCCTGGGACAGTGGGAGGTGTCCCTGCCGGTGGCACTGGATGGGCTTTAAGGCCCCTTCCAACCCAAACCGTTCCAGGATTCTGGGATCTGGGACAGGAGAGGACGAAGAGCTGGTTTTAAATTAAAAGTGGGTTTTAGGCAGGGCCAGTGCCCTGCAGGGTCGGTGGCTGTGGTGCAGGGCGACCCCGGGAGGTGCACACAGGTACCAAGCTCTCTCCCAGTTTGGAAATCCATGGATTTCTAAGTGATTCCTGTCTTGGCTGCTGCCCTGGACACAGGGAAACTTCTCTTGGGATTGATGATCATAAAAACCTTTTCCAACCTTCCCACTCCTGGGATTCTCTTGCCTTGGGTTCTGCAGCTCAGCTCCCTCCTCCAGCAGCCGTGGCTGGTCTGGGCAGTGCCGGAGCTGTCCCTGCCTGCCCCGAGCAGTTCCATCCCTCACCGGGGTCTCTCCCTCCCCTCTTAGGCTGAGCTCAGCAGCAGAGGCCTCGCTGAGCCCCGCCCCGGCCGGGATCCCCCCGAGCAGCTCGGCCCCCAGCGCCTTCCACGCCCTGCAGAGCCGGCTGGTGGCCAGCAGCAGCCACGGCCTGCAGGCCCAGCCGGCCGCTGCCCTGCCAGGTACCCGCCCTGCCCGTGCCTCCCTCGGGATGGGGGAAAGGTCAGCCGGGCTCACGGGATGTGGTGGAGCCTCTCCTCGCGTTCCCTGGGCCTGGCCGAGGTGGGGTTTGTGGGGCTTTGCTGTTGGGGTGACCCGGGAATTGTGGCATTGGTGGGTGACGGTGCCTCAAAACACCAAACCCAACCTGCTGTGTTTCACTGTCACCCCTCTGTAGCTGCAGCAGGGAAATGGAGCCGTGCCAGGGGGGTTTGGGGTGGACTTTGGGAAAGGTTCTGCCCCCAGAGGGTGCTGGGCACTGCCCAGGCTCCCCAGGGAACGGGCACGGCCCCGAGGCTGCCAGAGCTCCAGCAGCGTTTGGGTTTTGGGGTGTCTGGGCAGGGCTCCCGGGGGTGTCCAGGGTGGGGTTTTGGGGTGTCTGGGCAGGGTTCCCAGGGATGCCCAGGGTGGGGTTTTGGGGTGTCTGTGCAGGGCCAGGGGTTGGATTGATGACCCCAGTGAGTCCTTTCCCACTCAGGATATTCCACGATCCCATACAGGGTGCTGCTGGTTGAACAACAGCTCTACAGCCCTGGGACACACCCGGGATTCGGTGCTGGTGAATCCTCCCCGCCTGACTTTGTTCTTCTCCGGGTTTTTCAGGAGCAGCCTCTGCCAGCAGCCTGCTCCAGGGGCTGAGCTTCAGCCTGCAGGACATGGGCACCAAGTCCTCGAGCCTCCCTGCCAGCGCGGCGGCTGCCGGCTCACCTGTGCAGGTGAGCAGCCTTCGGACATCCCACAGGGCAGCTGGGCGGGAGAGGAAGTTTTGGGAGGCAGAGGGAACTTGGAGAGGCCCTCTGGAGCAGAGGAGATGAGGGGTGGGCTCTCAGTGTTCCTGAGGAAAGGGGTCTGTGAGAAGCTGTTTCTGTGCAGCCACCCCCGAGCTGCTGAGGTAGAGAACAGATTGAGAGGGATCAGTGATCATTCCCTGTGATATTCTGGGAAAAGCCACACCTGGGACCTCTCAGGCAGCCCTTGGGTGTGAGGTGCCCTCAGGGAGGTCAGTTTGTCCCCGTTTCAGGCTGGACTGAGATGTGCAGGCAGGGAGGGACGAACCCACTGGGATCCAGCCCTGCCCGTGGCCAAGGAGAAGCGTGGAAACTCCAAAGGCCTCTGGCTGGAGAGGGAGAGTGGCCATCGCAGCCTCCCCTGTCCTTGCAGGGGCTCAGGGCTGCTGTCTGTCCCTGCAGAGCTCGGCCGTGAAGGCGCCCGCGGCCCTGCAGAGCCTGGCTGCCATCACCACGGACACCGGCGCCGTCGTGCGCACCATCCCCGTGGCCACGTCCCTGGCCCTGGGAGCCTCGGCGGGCGGCAAGCCCACGGCCATCCACCAGCTGCTGACCAACGGGGGGCTGGCCAAGCTGGCCAGCAGCCTCCCGGGGCTGGCCCAGATCTCCAACCAGGCCGCAGGTGAGCGGGAGGGAGGGCAGGGAGGTGCTGCCGGCGCCTGGAGCATTCCCGACGCTCCTCCTGCTCTGCGGGCCGGTGCTTCCCGAGCAGCCCCTCTGAGGGGAAGCTGCAGCCCGGTTTGGACGTGGCCTCCGCCCTCCCTGTGTCTCAGGGGCGTTTTCCCGTGTGCTCTGCAGGCCTGAAGGCCCCGACGACCATCACGGTGACGCTGCGGGGACAGCCCGGCCGCGTGGGCACCCTGAGCCAGGCGGCCCTGGGGACAGTGCAGCCCCAGCTGGAGGAGCAGCCACAGGGCCCGCAGGTAAGGGGGACACCTTTCCCCAGGGAATGCGGCCGTGGCTGCTCACCTGGGCTGCTCCAGGCCCTCACAGGTGTGGCTGTGCTGTGTTCCTGTCCCGTCTCTGGGCTGTGCTGGTTGCTGAGGGGGTGGGTGACAAGAGCCAGGGCGTTGTCACTGTTGTGTCTCTGTAGGTGTGATTGTCCTTGATATCGTGGAATGGTTTGGGTTGGAAGGACCTTAAAGCCCATCCTGTCCCAGCCCTGCCATGGGCAGCTCCAGGGCTGTGTCTGCTGGATACAGATCCCTGTGGGAGGTGGAGCACTGTCAGGAGGAAAAACCCTTCCTCTGTGGGCCCTCGGCACATTCCAGGTGCTGTCCCAAGGATCCTGGCTGCCTTCCTGCTCCCAGGAATCTCGGTGTGGCTGCCAGGTCCCAGAGGGGGTTTTTGTGGTGTGGTTTTGGGCACTGCAGCATGGACCTCTCATCCCCAAATCCTGGAGCAAAAGGGATAAAATGACTGCAGGAGTATCCTTGGGCTCCATCCTAGAGCAGTGCTGGATTTTGGCTGGATCAGCTCCAGTTCCCACTGGGCACCAGCTCCAGTTCCCACTGGGATCAGCTCCGGTTCCCAGCAGGGACTCAGATTTTAGGATTTCAGTTACAGCCTGGCCAGTCAGGGCAGTTCCTGAGCTGTGGGGGGCTGGAAAAGGTCAGGGAATCCTGGAGTGGTTTGGGGTGGAAGGGACCTTGAAGCCCATCCAGTCCCACCGTGGGCAGGGCCACCTTCCCCTATCCCAGGGTGCTCCAAGCCCTGTCACCTCTGAGACCCTCTGAACACCCAGGAGAAGGGATGGAACCGGGCACAGGTGGACTCCAGAGGGTTCAGGAAGGGGTTAATCTTCCCAGGCTGTGGCGCTCCCAACTGGGAATGGATCCTGACTTTGCCTTACAATGCTGAGCTTGTGTGTTCAGGGCAGGGCTTCAATCGTGCAGGAGCTGCTCCAGAAGCAAACTGAAATATCCGCGTGCAGGAAACGGGGAAACGGGGAGCTGCGTGTTTTTGTTCCTAATTATAGCCCTGACATCAGCGGGGTTGCGTAACCCGGCAGGGCTTCCTGGAACGGATCGAATTTCCGAAAGGGTTCGGCCCTGGTGTGCTCGGCAGCAGCCAGAGCCGAGATTCCCTCTGGAATTCCAGCCCTGGTGTGCTCAGCAGCAGCCAGAGCCGAGATTCCCTCTGGAATTCCAGCCCTGGTGTGCTCGGCAGCAGCCAGAGCCGAGATTCCCTTCGGAATTCCAGCCGAGGGCTCAGCTGGGCCGGCGCAGGAAGCTGGGATTTAAATTTGGGGCTGAGCTGCGCTTTGGGGTGGGCACCTCCCTTTCCTTCTCCCCCGTGGGCATCACAGGGAGGGGGGCACTGAGGAATCTCCCCGGGGGTTTGGTGCCAGCGCCTCCGGGGAGAGCAGAACCCGGGGTGTTTGTGTGGCTGGGGGGTGAAAATCAGAGTAAAGCCGGGTTTGGCTTTCTAAGAAGCTGCTCCGGGGGGGTTGGACCTTGTGGGGGTGTCCCCTGCGGTGCGGGGACAGGCAGGGGTCACACCCCTGGGTCCTGTGGAGGCTCACACGGCAAGGCCTGGAGCTGGGGCAGAGTTTTGGGCGAGGGTGGTGTGAGGAGAGCTCTGAGTCCTGCTCGGAGGCAGGAGCCCCTTTCCCTTCCTGAGCTCTCCCCATCTCCACTCCCAGGGACTCAGGTTTTGGGATTTTGGTTACAGCCTGGCCAGTCAGGGCAGCTCCTGAGCTGTGGGGGGCTGGAAAAGGTCAGAGAATCCTGGAGTGGTTTGGGGTGGAAGGGACCTTGAAGCCCATCCAGTCCCAGCGTGGGCAGGGCCACCTTCCCCTATCCCAGGGTGCTCCAAGCCCTGTCCAGCCTGGCCTGGGGCACTTCCAGGGAGCCTCGAGGGCTGCTCTGAGAGGCCTGGCTGGGCAGGAACCACGGCATCCTGCCCCAAAGGAGGGACCTGGCGGGGGACAGGCTCGGACAGTGCGGGGAGAGAGGCACTTCTGGGGGATCTGAGCGGGGGGACGCTGCCGTGGGGGCTCTGGGTGAGCTGGGAGTGGAGCAGTGCTGGATCCTGGGGGATCTGAGCAGGGAGATGCTTCCCTGGGGGCTCTGGGTGCTCTGGGAGTGGAGCCGTGCTGGTTTGGGTGCTGGATCCTGGGGGCTCTGGGAGTGGAGCCGTGCTGGTTTGGGTGCTGGATCCTGAGGGATCGGGGCGCTCTGGGAGTGGATCTGTGCTGGTTTGGGTGCTGGATCCTGGGGGATCTGGGCGCTCTGGGAGTGGAGCCGTGCTGGTTTGGGTGCTGGATCCTGGGGGATCTGGGAATGGAGCTGTGCTGGTTTGGGTGCTGGATCCTGGGGGATCTGGGGGCTCTGGGAGTGGAGCTGTGCTGGTTTGGGTGCTGGATCCTGGGGGCTCTGGGAGTGGAGCTGTGCTGGTTTGGGCGTTGTGGTTTCCCTGCCTGGGCCGTGCCAGCACCGGGGTTGGTGTCGGGGTCTCGCTCTGGGGAATGATCCAGGCTCAGGGTGGACGTTCTGCAGCCCAGGGTGGGCACCACATCTCCCCCAGGCCCCTGACCCTGTCCCCTTCTCCGCAGTGACCGCCAGCAGCCCCACGGAGCCCCTGTGGCCTGGGAGGCCGCGCTGGCAGCGCTCGCCGGGTGTGGGATGGGTGAGGCTCCCTCGGTGCCCCTCGCCCCCCTGGGCCAGCCTGGCACCCAAGGTGGCTCCTGTCCTGCAAGGCACCTCCAGGACACTCATCCTGACCTCGGGGAGGGGCCACGGAGCCCTGGGACACCGCGGGGACAAGGTGGGGCTGGCCAGGAGCAGCCACGGCGTCCTGGGGGCCGTGGGGACGCCCAGGAACTCTGGGGGTGGGGCAGGGGCAGGCCTGTGGGCACAGGGAGGTGGGAAAGGGGGGCTGTTTCTCTGGGTTTGTTGCTGTTTAATAAAAACTTCCTTTTTTTTTATTTGGTTGTGTTTTTGGACTGAGTTTGTGGCCGCGGCCACTCCAAAGGCAGCGCCGGGGGTGGCTTTTGCTGAGGGTGGATTCTGTGGGCTGTGAAGGGATGGAGGGACAGAGCAGGGAAGGATCCAGGGAAGAACCCACGCTGGGCAGCTCCCTGAAATAATCAGAGAATCCTGGAATCTCCTGAGTGGGAAGGGACCCACAGGGATCATCCAGTCCCACCCCTGGCCCTGCACAGACACCCCAAAACCCAAACGCTGCTGGAGCTCCGGCAGCCTCGGGGCTGTGCCCGTTCCCTGGGGAGCCTGGGCAGTGCCCAGCACCCGCTGGGGGCAGAACCTTTCCCAAAGTCCAGCCTGACCCTGCCCGGGCCCAGCTCCAGCCGTTCCCTGTCCCAGGGATCAGAGCTTCCCTCAGGAGGAAGCTGCAGACCCCGAGGATTCCCCCCTCGGTTTCCTCTCCGTGTGGGTTCCCTCCTCTGGATAGAAGAGACTCAGCTCAGGCCTCGTCCTTTCCAGTCCTGTCCCTCTGCCTCTGCCACCTGTCCCACACCCGATGAGGACCAGGAGCAGTTCTGAGGACGCCGAGCTTGGCCAGCGTCCCCAACCCTGCCGAACCTTTCCCTTTTCCCTGCAGTTCTGGGCTAAAATCGGGTGAGGTTTTGCTTTGCCGGCGCTCCGGGCTCAGCCCAGCCCCATTCCCTGCAGGGAGGGCCGTGGGCGCGGGGTGACCTCGAGCCCGAGGGTTTCCTGGTGGGATTCCACCGACCACGGACGCTCCTCCTGCAGCTGGAGGTGACAACAGCCGGGCTGAGCTCAGGATCTGCCCCGGCATCCCCACGGACACGGGGCCGTGCCTGCTCCCAGCGAGGCTCTGCTGTGGTTCCGAGCACCCCGGTTCTTTCTCCAGGCCTGAAATCAGAGTTTTGCTGCTGCAGAGAGGCTGGGACATCCTTGGGGCTGTGGCTTCGCCGGGGGCCTCGCTCCCAAGGTGTGATGGAAGCTCCGGGTGGGACAGCTCGAGCCCCGTGGCCGCGTCCTCGCTCCGAGGGGTCCGTGGGGTCTCTCTGGGCAGAGAAGCTCTTGGGGTGCAGCCGATCCCGTGGAAGATCCAGGAGTGCTTTGAGTGTCCCAACGTCCCGGAGCGATCCCTGCTGCCTGGGGCCACTTATTCCCAATTTCTGCCCCCAAACTTGGCTTTTCCATGTGGTCCTTCCGCGCTGATTCATGGCTCCTGCTCCCCCCGGAGCCATCACAGTCCTGGGGACGCGCAAGTGCCACCCTCCCTCTGCCCTCCCCGCTGTCCCTGCGGGTGGGGAGCAGCTGCCACGGGGAAAGCGAGGCCTGGAGCTCCCACAGAGCCTTGGGGTCGTCTGCAGCAGCTCACGTGGAGCTCCTGGAGGCAAAAATCACCTGGAAGCAAAAAGGACTTGGGATCAAAAAGGGACCTGGGATCAAAAATCACCTGGAAGCAGAAAGGACCTGGAATCAAAAATCACCTGGAGGCAAAAAGGACCTGGAGGCAAAAAGGACCTGGAGTCAAAAAGCTCCTGGAATCAAAAAAGGACCTGGGATCAAAAAGCACCAGGAATCAAAAAAGGACCTGGAATCAAAAAGCTCCTGGAATCAAAAAAGGACCTGGGATCAAAAAGCTCCTGGAGCTGTCGCTGGGCTGGTTCCCACTGGGACACGCGGCTGCTCCGTGGAATTGCTGCGATTCCCCCAAAATTGACGTGGCAAAGCTCCTCCTTCCCCACGGGATGAGTTCTCAGCCTTGGGGCTCCGTGTTTAGGGAGAAGATCCCCCCAAACCCTGCCCAGATCCCAGAAATCAAGGGGACCCCAAACTCTGCCAGATCGGGACCATCCAGGCAGGTTCGTTCCCCTTTCCAGGCTCCTGAAAAACTCCGGAGCCCGAAGTGGAGGCGACACAACCCCCAAATTTGGGGTTTGGGAGTCCCTGAGAATCCCGGGCACGGCGGGCTGGGAACAACCCTGGCACGAACAGAAACCTCCAGCACTGCTTTTGCTCCCTTTTTTATAGGCGCGTGTGCGGATATATAGAAAATATAAAGAACCGTGGGCTGCCGGCAGCGGAGTCGCTGCCGGCACCGCGTCGGATACAAACTCTCAGATCAGGAATAAAAACGGCCCGGTCCGGATTGTCCCCTCGCAGCCGTGTCACCCCGGCCTGTCCCTCCTCCGCGGGGAGGGCGGCGCTAGGGCTTGGCGTGGTGCGGGAAGGCCGGGACGTGCGGGGAGCCGTAGGATCGCTGGCCGTGCCACGGAGCCGCCGGGTACAGCCGCGGCGAACTCCCGTAGGAGGCCGGGAAGCGGCCGGCGCCGGTGGCCAGCGGCCGGCACAGCTCCGAGCCCACCACCAAAGGGCTGGGGAAAGCCGGGATCACCAAGGGGCTGACGGAGAGCGCCGGGGCCAGCGGCACGCCCTGGGTTTTGAGGTGCTCCAAGGAGCTCCCGAAGCCGCCCGGGAAGTGCAGCGCGGCTCCCTTGAAAGCGTCTGGCGGCAGCGGCCCGGCGAAGCCCGGAGTGGCCACCACGGCCTTGGGTTTGGCCAGCCCTTGGTGGCCCCCCGGCGAGCGGGGCCCCCTGTCCCTGCCCTCCTTGGCCAAGGGGGACACGGCGCGTGACTGGGCAGAGAGGCCGAAGGGCTCCTCGTCCTCGTCCTCGTCCTCCTCTTCCTCATCCTCCT
>VZTF01006610.1:98566-127096 GCA_013397755.1 Cnemophilus loriae | reverse complement strand
AGTCTTTTCCGCGTATCAGTAGAAGGGAGCTGAGCATCTTGCAAACGATGAGAACTGTAAATAGAGGGAGGGGTTGCAGAGATTTGAGAGGTTGATGCAGGATTGGTCTAGCAGAGAGCATGGTTTGGTGCTGGGAGGACAGGAGAGCAGTGGCTGACAGGAGCAGGGAATGCTGTGGGAGAGCAGGGCTTGGGCAGCACCCCTGCCCTCACAGTTCTGCACTGGCATAACAAGCTTGCTCTGCACTCTCCACTCCTTGGTGGGAAAGAGCCAATGGCTGGTGGGGGTCAGTGCTACCATAGAATCCCAGAATAATCTGAGTTGGAAGGGACCCAGAAGGATCATCGAGTCCAACTCTTAAGTGAATGGCTCATACAGGGATTGAACGCACATCCTTGGCATCATTACCACTGTGCTCCAACCAACTGAGCTAAGCTCAGGGTCGAGCCCCAGCTCAGGGAGAAAAAGGTCCTTCCTGCACCGGAGAGCTGGGCTGTGGGAGCCCCAGCTGTTGGGGTACAGTTCCAGCAGGAGCTGTATCCCTTGTGGAGCTGACACGGAGGCTGCACTGCCTACAGTGGAGATCCCTGCTAAGCTGCAGACTTGCAGAACATCACCTTGGCTTTCAGCAAAGAGCAGCCAGTCCCTGGCAGGAGGGAGAGAGATATCCCCTGGCCTAACCCTGCTGAGAGGTGAGCGGCAAGTGTTTTGTGGGGTGGAATTGGTAAAGGAGTTTCTGGTGGTCCTTGGGCTCCAGGCACAGAATGTGCTAAAATTAATGCAAGTTACTGTGGGTGTTAAAGGGAGAAAACTGGGGTGGGTGCCAAGGGGTGTTGGGGGGTGGCTGTGCCCCCGGGCATCTCAAGTCCTGCCAATCCCAGCTGTCAGAGTCCAGTGCCTGCTGGGGTGGCAGCACCCCGCAAGGAGCCTCTGTCCTCTTCATGGGGTGTCACCATCTCTGCAGTTCCCCAGCTCGATTTCCAAGCTTGCAAAGGCTGTGCTCACAGTTGTTGGCTTTCAGCTGCCCACAGGTGTCACGGAGCTTATAACATTGAGACAATATAGTCAAATAAACTTCTTTTATAAACCAATTAAACTAGATAAATCAATTAAACCTCAGCCAACATTTGAATACAGATTTGTGCTGTGAAGTAGAATTGGAACTACCTGACTGTAAGAATTCTCAAGATTTTAGAAGGGTACGCTAGAATGCACGATCCCTATGCGATGAGCTGAGGGCTCTCAGCCTCGAGGTGTTTCCTGCTCACCCTCGGGGAGAGTCCCTGATGCTGACCTGCAGCTCTGAGGAGCGACTCCACTGCCCCCCAGTGTGGCTCCTTCCAGAGCCTGTGGGATCTGATCCGTGGTAGGACAGAGTCACATTAACCCTTCCTGACTGGAGCTCTGACCTTCTGTCCCACCACAACCACAGGGGCTGGTCAGGCTGGAGCCAGCTGTGACGTGCCGGAGCGGGGTGGCAGGTCACTGGCCAGAGGGGCTGAGGTGGCTGCTCCTGCCACAGCCAATTGGTTTGGGTTTGTCATAAACACCAGAGAGGCAGAGGCTGGGTTGTTGGGTTGATCCTCTGCCAGGCCGTGGGTGGAAGAGGATGCAGTATGGACATAGCTCCTGGCCTTGGAGAAGATGCAGTAGTGGGAGGGTGACCCCTCCAGCTGCTGGGGATGGGGAGACTGGAGAGATGCGTGAAAGTGGAGCAGGCTGAGACTGGCTTGCAAAAGCCAAACTATCCTACTCCTATTCCTATTTATTTATTCACTATAGCTGGCAATGGCCATGATGCCCTCAGGCTGCTGGAGGCACAACCAAAACCTTGCCAGTGCCACATCAAAGGCAGATTTACAAGTCCCGGCGTTGAGGAGCACTGAGCCAGTGGAGCTGCTCATGCAGGGGATTAGCTGGCTCATTGGAGGATGAGAAAGTAGGACACGTACCTGTCAGGTGACCTCCCCAGAGCCAAACAGCCCAGCACTCCACATGCTCTGCCTCCCAAAACAACAGATGTCCAGGATACGTTGGGGCAATAGATGGATTTTTCAGATCTGGCAGCTAAAGAGCCAAGTGTGTGTGCCAAGTTGAGAGAGAGGCCAGTGCTGTTGCAGGGATAAGGAATTTTCGCAAACTTGGACCATGGAAAGAAACATCTTCCATCTTCTAGTTATTTTACTGGTGGTTTTTAGGTCAGTCTCTGGAAGAAGTGTAGGGGGGAAAAGTATATGTTTCAGCCAGTTTGATCTCAGAAACATCCATGTAAAGCGGCCACCCCCCCCCCATACCCCGCATGTATGTCCACCACAACTCTTTGCCAAATGGGAGCTGTTGGTGACCGCGGCTCAGGCCTGCCCCAGGCATGGCTGGTCCTGTGCCCCCATTTGGGCTCCCCTGGGCTTTGTGCTGGCTCCTCGTGCTGCCCAGCAGCCTCAGCCCCTCCTGACACCTGTGCCGGTGCTGCTGGGGCTAGGAGCAGGGAGCCACCAGCGCCATGTGAGCCTGGCCAGCTGTACCTGCAAACACCAACCCAAAGCCACTGGGCTGCGGAGGGGACCACGATCTCCAGCTCTCATCTCAGAGGGCCACGCGCACGAGCAGCCAGCGATGGAAGGCTGTGGGAGAGCAGCCACCCGGCTGCTCTGGGACAATGTCATGGCATCTCTTACTGACGGTCCCGCTGGGTGCTGCTGCCCCCTTGCCCCGGGACAAGCGGTGACATGTGAGCCTCCCTGCTACGGGCTGGCTGTGGCGGCGACATAATGTCCATGCACATCCCTTGGAAAACTCTTCCAGCCTTCTGGGGGCAGGACGGAGGAATCTCAGATCCAGCTGCCCGGAGGCTTGACCCGGAACGTGAACCCGCCTGCTGCGGTGGGGCCGGGGCCGATCCCCCCTGTGTGGGTCAGGGGCGAAGGGGAACTTGGGCCACGGAGCAGCCCTGGCTGGAGCCGGGCCCGGCCCCTCTCCTCCGCCCCGAGCCGCGCCGCGCCCGGTCCCAGGTCCTGCTGCTGGCTGCCCCCGGCAGCACCCAGGACAAAGCCGGGCTGCAGCGCCANAGCATCACCAGCTTCCCGCGGCTGCCCGAGGAGGAGCCGAGCGGCGCGGCCGAGAGCGGCCTTCGCGCCCGCAAGGAGGAGGACGCGTTCCTGGGCGAGCAGGACACGGGTGAGGGGCGGCGGCAGAGCCCGCCCGCGGCCCCCGGCACCCCCCGGCCCTCGGCCTCGCGCCCGGAGCGGGGCTCCTCGGGCTCCCGCCGTCACTGTGCGCCGGCCCCGCGTTCACCCTGAGGGACGGAAGGCAGCCAGAGATCCAGGGGTTCGGCACAGAGCCTCCCAGGGCAGCCTGGAATGTGCTCTCCCACAGCCAGCTTGGCCTTCCAGCCTGGACCGCTTGTGCTCCTTGGATGCTCCTTGAGCATCTCTCCATCTGGGATGCTCCTTGAGCATCCCCTCACCCTGGGGTGCTCTTTGCACATCCCTCGGTCTGGGATGCTGCATCCCTCCGGTGCTCAGCTGGAATAAAGTCAGGTGATCATTTGATCTGTAAGAAAATCCTCTGCCTATTTTTAACTGATTCAACTGCTTCCTCCTCCATAGCTGAGAGGAATGTTGTTTCTCCCCCATGTCATGTTTCTTCAAGCGGTGTTGCCCTTCCCCCCGAGGCTGCTTCCCAGTCCAGGTGCCTGTCAGCCCCCAGGCCCATGTTTGCACAGCCCCAGGTGCCCCTTGCCCTCTGCCCTGTCCCACCGTGCCCACGAGTGATGCCCCTATTGCCCATTCCCACCCCGTGCTCTCCTGACCGTCGAGGCGAAGCCGCTGCCTGCAGGGGTGTGGGAACAGCTCTCCTGGAAGCACGAAGCCTCTCATCACACACCAAGAATCTGGTGCAGTTTTGGCTGTGCCAATGCCTGCACGTGGGGCCACGTGGAGAAATGGCTGCTCTCCTGGCGCTTGATGCAGGAGCACCTGCAGAGCCCACCAGCAGCTCCAGTCTCTGCTGTCTCCTCTGCAGCAGCTCCAGAGCTGAGGTAGCCCTGGTTCTCCAAAGCGTTGGCTTCCCATGAAGCCATGTCTCCTTCATGGCCCCACGGAAGCCAAGTGGGATTTGGTGGCTTCTCTTTCAAAGCATGCACATTGGTGCTGGAATGGGCAGCTGTGCATTGGCTGCGCAGGCTGCTCCTGGCTCCCACTGCTCCCGAGTGACCCCTTCCAGCTGCTCCCATCCCCAGACCACAGCTCTGCTGTCCCTGTGCAACACCAGTGGTCACGGAGACTAAAAATAGGATGCCCGTGGCAGAGAATGGAGGTACTTCATGGTGGGGGGGCTGTGGTCTGCCCTCTTCTGCATTTGCTTCCTAGGTATTCATGTCCCCTCGTGCTGGGCTGGCCTGTCACCAGGGCAGAGGGATGGTGTCCTGGAGGGATTGGCCAGAGGAGTCCAGCTCGCTCCTCGCTGTTTCCCTGCAGGTGGGGCTGGGGCCTTGCTTGGGTGTGCCAGGGGCTGTATGTGACATCCCACCCTAATGGCAGCCCCTGCCAGGCCAGTTGTGGCCTCCACTGGGGCCACCAGCCAGTCCTCCCACTCAGTCCAGCTCACTTAGACCAGACAGGCCCATGAGCGGCTCAGTGTGTGCTCAGAGGCTCAGGCCAGAAAAGCTGAGCCTTTCCCAGTCCCATTCCTAAACCACCACAGCACAAATGAGATTAAATTCACCCTGAGGGGCTTCCCTGGCTGTGGGAGTTTACTCCTGGTTGCAGCATTACTGAACTTAAAACTCCCTCCCTCCCTGGCCTCAGGAGAGCTTCAGCCAGGTCATGTTAATGCCATGGCAAGGACTGGGCTGGCAGTGCCAGGGCAGTACCACCTGCCAGAGCAGACGGACAGCTGATGGGGCATATGGGCTTTCCTGCTCACTCCCCTCTCCCCTTCCAAACCCAGGAAACATCTCCTGTATGGAGGGACAAGCTTCTCATCTTGTCTTTTCCACTTAGTGCCCCTCTTTTTCCCACTATGGATGCATAGAGCACTGTAGCCCCTGAAAAAATTCTTCCAGGAGCTGTGGATGATGCCCTGAGCTACTTGGTCCCCTTCAGAGCCCGGCAGGGATGGGCACGACCTCACAGCTGCCCAGCAGCTCCGTGTGCCTGGCAGCGACCGGGACGGGCAGGGCATCCTTGGCTGGTGTCCTCCCAGGGCAAGGGCGGCAGCTGACACTCACAGAGATTCGAGGCCTCTTTCAGAGCAAAAAAGAGACTTTTTCATCCTGCTGAGGCCCAGCAAACCCCTGCCCCATTGCTTTGCCGTCTTGGAGCTGGGTGGCCGGTGTGTGGCTTCATTTCACAGTGGGCCTCATCTGCCAGAGGAAGCAAGGAATTAAAGCAGAGTCCTTCCTGCAGCGAAGCGAGTGGATGTTCTGAGGCCTCCGGTTTGCAGGTTTGCTGCTCTCTGCCCTCACTTCCTTAGAGGTATTTTCTGTGCCCAGGCCAAATCTTTTGCTTTACCTCTGTTTTGCTTAGGTGCTTTAGCTCAATCACAGCTCCAAGGAAAGCTGCTGCATTTTTTTTTATATCTTAATTTCCTCTTCTTCAGTCCTGCTGCATTTCAGAGACCTGTTTGCTGTGTTAAGAACCCCTCCAAATGGAGGATAGAGTGAGCCTGCCACTGAAGACTGATGAATGGACTGAAATGGAGTAAAATTCAAGGGTTTTTTGTCTCTCCTAATCTCCAGGGAAGTCAGTTTGGAATAACTAGAGCTAAAGAAAGGGATCAGTAAAATGACCCAAAGCAGTATCTGAGCCAGAAAGGCTCTTGAGAGCTGGGATCAATAGGGAAGGTGATAGCCGTGCTGGAAGGGGCTCAGTGTAATGCTAGTGCTGGGTAAACACTGCAATAAGAGCCCTGAGTTGCTCAATAACTCACACTTGTTTCCTCCCTGCTGCCCACAAAGACCCAGACTCCTTCCTGAAGTCTGCACGTCTCCAGCGCCTGCCCTCGTCCTCCTCGGAGATGGGAAGCCAGGATGTGTCCCCTCTGCAAGAGACCAGCAAGGATCCCTTCTCAGGGGACTGCAGCTGCCGGCAGGATGGGCTGACTATCATCATCACCGCCTGCCTGACCTTCGCCACAGGTGTCACTGTGGCCCTCATCATGCAGATCTATTTTGGGGACCCTCAGGTAAGACAAAACAGTGGCTTTACGGTTGGGCTTTGGCTCCAAAGATGGAAGAGCTCCCTAACTTTCCTCCTGGTCAGCAGTTCAGCAAGGGGAGTACTGGGGAGCCATGGCTGGTGTCAGCAAGGCCCTGGGTGCTCAGTCTCCCCCTGGTTCCATCCCAAATTGGCTTGAAAGCTGTTTCATGCACCTGGAGGCTGTGCTTGGAGAGCCGAGCCAGACTCGCAGAGCTTGCCCCATGGCCAGAGTGTGGGGGCCTGTGTCAGGCAGGTTTGGAGGTGCTTCTGAAGGGGAACAGACAAGCCCACTGCTTTGACTCCAGGTGTAGTTTGAGCCAGATGGAAGTGCTTTCAGAAAATAATCCTTAGTTAAACAGTAGGCAACTTGTCCACTCGGACAGAGTTTTATGGATTATGGGCATACATGCCCAGAGTCACCTCTGGAAGATTCATTCAGAACCAAGCAGGGAAATAGCTCAAAACAGAGGTGAACCTCCTGCTAATCTGTCCCACAGCCAGAGCTAGATTGCAGAGCCAAGGCAGCATGGCCATGGAGTTGGATCCTTCTGCAGAACCTCTGCCAGAGTTACGGTCAGCCAGGAGTCACCATCACCATCTCCATGTGCTGCCATGGCCCTTCTGTCTTTGCATGTCCCCAGGCCAGCCTGGCTCACGTTGAGATGCTGCAATTTGTGCCATAGGGGTGAAATCAACTCTTTAAAACATCATGTGACTGCATTAGCACAGCACTGGCACGAGGATGAGAACAAGCTGTGGGGGCGTGCTGCATTCTTTGCGGCTGTATCCCCATTCCCAGTGACTGCCTGGCTGCAGCACAGGGACGGCTCTGGGCTTGTGAGGGGCAGAGGGAGATGTGGCCCCCCAGCTTGGCACATAGAGTGTGGAAAGCTGTCTGAACTGGTGGCCATGGCTACCTGCAGCTGCCCTAGAGCGGGGATGTGCCAAGGGACATACGGTTCCCACTGGCATTTGTTGGATCAGCCACGGTCTCGTCGCTGGCCCCAGGCTTCAGGTGCCACACTGGTGGGTGCAGATCTGGGCAGCAGCACCACCACTGCCCAGCACAACCCTCTCCTGTCCGGCAGCTGTTCCACCGCGGCGCCGTGGTGACGGACGCCGCGCGCTGCACCGCGCTGGGCACCGATGTGCTGGCCAGGCACGGCTCCTCGGTGGACGCGGCCATCGCCTCGGCCCTCTGCGCCGGCATTGTCAACCCCCACACCTCGGGGCTGGGAGGGTAAGTGTGGGGCACTTGCCCCCTGCTCTTGTCTTCACGTGTCCTCGAGTGAGTGGTTTCACAGAATCCCGGACTGGTTTGGGTTGGAGAGACCTTAAAGCCCATCCAGTCCCACTCCCTGCCATGGGCAGGGACACCTTCCACTATCTCAGGTTGCTCCAAGCCCCATCCAACCTGGCCTTGGACACTTCCAGGGATGGGGCAGCCTGTGCCGGTGTCTGGTGCCCCCACCACCTCCCCCTCAGACAGAGGAATATTTCTTCCAAATACCTGATGTAAACCTGCCCTCTGTCAGTGTAAAGCCATTCCCCCTTGTTCTGTCACTATCTGGCCTTGTAAAAAGTCCCTCTGCAGCTGAGAAATGCCTCTGTGGCAGTGCCAGGCTCAGGGTGTGGTGCCAGGGCTCTGACATCAGGCAGTGGATGTGTCCATGTCTGCCACAGTGACCCTTATGGTGCACCGTGCTGTCAGCACAGGACAGAGACCCCCAGGCAGGGAAATTTATTTCCGCTGTAGTGGCCACCAGCAACATCCAAGCCCCAGGCTCAAGAGGGCTAGTGAGCTCTGCTGTGAGTGTGCCAGGAGCTACAAACACCCCAGGCTCAGTCCCAGTGCTTTCAGAGCCCGAGTCCTGCCTTCCACAAGCTCTGTTCCTGAGGCTGAGATCTCAGCCCAGCTCCAGGCAGCAGCCAGGGAGGGGTGGCCTTCTCCCAGCCCTCATACCCAGGATGGCATCCACGTGAGCCTGGTGCTCCTGGCTCTGCAGGAGGGCTCAGGAGCGTTGCATAAACCGCAGCCACCTGATCAGTGCTCCAGCTGCACCGCCCATTGCTGCTGTAAGTAAACACCATATTTTGTTGCAAAACTGCTCAGATTAGAAAGAAAATCCCAGATGGTCCCAACCTGGCAGTGGAACAGAGCCAGTGGCTCCCTGGGCAGGCAGGCAAGGACTGCTCCAGCCTCACTAGGCTCAGCACGGGGCTCCCTGTGTCCCACACCAACCCTGCCTTGACTGTCCTGGTGTGTGCCCTAGGGAAGGACAGTAGCATTCTCTGCTCCTCCGGCCACCTCGGGGCCCTGCTGGCGCTGGTGACCTGCCACAGTGACCCTTGTCACGCTGGGCCGGCCCTGGCCCCAGTGCCACCCAAGCTCTACGGCAGTGGCTGTTGCAGGAGCAGCCGGTGCCGCACCCTGACGCTGTCCCTCTGCAGGGGCGGCGTGATGCTGGTCCACGACATCCGCAAGAACAGGAGCTGGGTGATCGACTTCCGTGAGGTGGCTCCCCTGGGCATCCCACTGGAAGGGGACCTGCAGCAGGACACCAAGGTGAGAACCAGTATCCCACCAGCCATTGCCTCCGGGGCTGTTGTCTCCAGCTCTCCTCCCTCCGACTTTCAGGCTAAGGGGCAGATGCCCAGCAAAGCAACAGGAGGTCTCTCTCATCATAGGAGATCGTGGGCCCTACAGACATGGGGAATCGAGGGAAAACACTTCTTTATCAGCCCCAAAATGCCTGCAGAGCTTTGGGGAGTAAAGAGGCATGTCCCTGTGGCAGCAGGGTGCTGGGAGAACAAGAGCCCCAGGAAGGAGCGTAATCCCAGGTCGTTCTGCTGAGTTATTTCTCCTGACCAAAATGGGTTGAGAACAAGATTGAATTTGCCTCTGTCCTTCCAAAGCCTTTTATTCCATAGTAAAGTGCGTTGCTACAGACCTCTTCCCTTCTCCTAATTATGCAGATAATTCCAATATAAACATGACTTGCACCTCCTTGACTTGCAATTGGGGACCATGTCCCATGTCCTTATGGAAAGGAGACTACTCTCTTCCATTTTGTCCTTCCTATTTTACAGCCAGGCCTGCTTGTGGGGGTGCCAGGCATGATCCAAGGTATGCATCAGGCACACCAGTTACATGGCAGGTAAGACATGAGGCTGGAACAGGCTGTGCCGTGGGGTCCCCGCAGGGAAGCTGGAAGCACACACGCCCTTGCCATCAGACCACATTCTCAGCCACCAGTCCAAACCATTAGCTAAGTGGTACTTGGAGGCTCGTGTTGAAAGAGATGTTTATTTTTTGCTATTTCCGTGTACAAAAGAAAAAATTCAGCTTGGACACGTTTTCTGCAAAGTGAAATTTTGGCTAAGAAGATGTACAGTAAATGTTCTGTTAGAGGTGCAGCACATTGCCTTGCATGTCTGTGCGTTTTCATTCTCTCTTTAGCTGGATCCTAAGAGGTGTGCCTGTCCTTGGTGCTCTGTTGGGATAGGGAGGGGTCTGAATGACTTGCTCAGGACCAGAGCGTGGCTTGAGATTTTGCTCCTGAGACACCCCTTCCCCCATCTATGCACTGCCATTCTTCTGTGGGGCACATCATGGAGCACTGAGATGATCCTGTTAAGGAGAAACATAAGCACTGAAAGCTCAGTGCTCCTTTTGGCCACTGCTCCCCTACAGCCTGGTCTTCCAGGAGCCCCTGACTGCAGAGCCGAGCCCTGTGCTTGCTCCCCACCACCCTGCCCCACTGCACTCCTCCAAGGCCCATTTCTCCTTGTCCTCTCTCATTTGGCAGACTCCCATGGTCCGAGCTGCTGGGCCTCACGGCCAGTGTCGCCCAGAACGGCTTTAATGTCACACATGACCTGGGTGAGTACCTGATGGGCAGCTGCCCAGCACAGGGCAGTTCACTGTGCAAGGCAGCTGGGGATGCACGGGGGTCGTCATGGGAAATCGGGGCTTTGTGGAGCTGGAGATGGATGGTGTTGGGAGCTGAGCAATGTGTGAGCCGCGGTCTGCCAGGGGATGGTGTGGTGGCAGCCAAATGGGAGCCCTTTGCCATGGCTGGGCAGAGCCTGGGCACAGCCAGGGCAGAGCATCCACACTGGGCAGTGCCCAGGGCCAGGCAGGGAAAGGTGCTGGAGTTCCTTTGGGTTTCTTTCCCAGTTCCAAAGGACCCATGATCCATCTCCCCTCTAGTTTTGCAATAGGGCCAGAGGCAGCAGCAGGCCTCCAACATCCCCATCAGGTGCATGGTGACTCCAGGTCCTTTGCACCTTCCTGACCCCTGCTTTTTCTGGATGTCCTTCCCCTTCTCACCTGCAGCCAAAGCCCTGAGTGAACTGAAGGACCTGACCTACTCTGACCGATTCCACGAGATCTTCCTGCCGGACGGGCAGCCCCTGCTGCCTGGAATGTTTGTCCGGCGCCTGGACCTCGCGGCCGTGCTGCAGCTGCTGGGGGCAGAAGGGGTGTCAGCCTTCTACAGCGGAAATTTGACCCAGGAGATGATCTCCGAGGTGAGCCAGGACTGTCCCTGTCACCTGCATGGCTCCCTGCCACCTGCTTAAGGTGACAAACTGGAGATCAACCAAGTGCCAGTACAATGATGGGGACAGATGCCTACTTTTCATTTCCTGTCCCTGCAGTGGTGTGAGTGACACACAGGCCATTCCCACAGCTTACAGAAGTGAAACCTCCATTTCCTCTATAACCAGGACAATCTGGAAGGAGAACAAAAATCAGTTTGGGCTCTGGGCTCTGTTCATTTGGATGACAAAACCTTTTCTCCCAGAACGAGAGGCTGTTGTGGCTAATGGGACTGTAGGATACAGACTCCAGGAAGATGGTTTAAAAAAAACCCTATGAGTCTTGTGAGCAGAGGATTAAACAGGCTTGGTCCCACTTGAGGTTGCCCTAGTTTAGCTCCTGTTAGAGATGCTCTGGAAAAAATATCAGAACAGACAAAGTAAATTCTGTAAATTCTGTTAAAAAAAGCCCCCAACAAACCATAACAACTTTTATATCTGTGTGGCTGCAGGGTTGGTTGGGGTCAGGGTGGTTGGGGCACCATGTTATTGAGCCACCATGGTTCAAATGATGTTCCTTCAATAGCTCATCAAGAATCTGGAATGTGTTCATTCCACTCAAGCCTCAGACATCTGTGGGCTCAGTGTTTGGAAATCTACAGTTCACCTGAACTATAGCAGAGGTGAAGGATGAGGAGCAGGAAAAGTCCCAAACTCCAATTTGTCACCCTGTTCCCCTGGCCTGGGGGCTGCCACAGGGAAGCACAAATTCCCTGTGGAGGAGCAAGGGCCAGGGTTGCCGCATCAAAGACCTTGACAAGCTCTGGGATCCAGTGCACAGTTCCAGCTTTGGTTGCAGAGCAAAGTGCTGGCTACACACAGTGCTTATTGTTCCAGCACAGGGAGGGTATCCATCTGGTGAAATCAAGAACAGCTCCAAAACACCCCCTCTTGGCTTCCAGGCACAGGTGCAAAATAGTGCTCTGTGGGGAATTTGAGATGTTGTCTGCAGTGTGTGGCTGACTGGGGCTTCTCCGCTTTCTCTCCTTCTCCTGCCCCATTCCCCACTGGCTGCGTCTGGGGAGCCAGGTCCTGGCTCAGCACAGCCCTTAGGTTCAACCAGCCTCTTCTCTGGGATCCCGAGTAGGAGAGATATCTTTAGCAGCTTTGGGGTAGTTTGGCATTCTGTCTCCATAGCATGCCCTGCATTAGCTGTCCTACTCCAGTTTTGCCAGAGTTTTCCTGCCAGGGAGGCTGGCTAGGTTAGAGATCAGAGCATGCAGACATCCCAACAATCCCACGCTTTCCCATTGTCCAAACACTCCTGGAGCTCTGGCAGACTTGGGGCTGTGCCCATTCCCTAGGGAGCCTGTTCAGTGCCCCACCACACTCTGATGGTCCTCCTTCATCTCCATCATGACTCCACCACAGAAGACTTGCAGTGGAGGGAATTGCCCGTCTTTCCTGTGTTCATGAAAATTACTAACCCTGGTAAATTGTACCTCTGACAGGAGTCTTACAGGAAGACCAAGGCTACAGCAGACCCACTGTCAGCTGAAATAGTTTCAAATAGGGTGGGAACAGTGATTTTTTAGTTGAGATTTCTGGTGATGGCCACCTGCTACATCCAGGCTCCTTGTCTCCTGGATCCATAATCCTGGCAGTATTCAATACCCTTTAACACACTCCTGCTTGCCAGCCAGGGCAGGGAAGGCTGCAGGGCAGGGCCAATTCCATCTTCCCAGGCAGACAGAATGTTCTGGGAGCACCCCTGGGGTGGGTGAGCTTTTGGAAGTGAATGCAGAGCCTTGCTGCGATGCTGAACAGTGAGCCAGGTCACCAGGGCTGTGACAGCACAGATTTCCAGAGTATCCTAAGGAACCAGGCACTCGGCTCAGGGATCTCAGTGGAGTGTGTTTGACAGTGAGGGGTGTGTTACCCTGGGCCAGCGCGAGGAGCACAGAGAGCCTTGGCCCAGCTTGCTCAGTGTGCACTGCTTTGCTCTTGTGCAGGTCCATAACTATGGAGGAGTCTTGGCGGAGGAAGATTTCAGCAATTACAGTGCCACTGTGGAGGACCCCATGCACACAGTCTATCAAGGTACACCCTCACCCATTGCCACGCAGCTCCAGGGGAGCTCGCAAGGGGTGGCAACAGCATTGAACAAGAGTTGAAGTCGAAGCTGTGCTGAATGTCTGCAAAAAGGCCTTCCAGGGAGTTTCCTGCTATTGCCTGCTGACACTGATGCGTCATGGGTGGTTCAGGAGATTTTCAGCAGTTTGAAATGTTTTTTCCCTTGAAAGTCTAAAGATGCGACATGGTCACATCTTGATTCAATGTCTCAATAGAAGCTAGACCTACAGCTGAAGACAGTTCCCAAAAGGAGAAAAACTAACTTTATTCAAGAAGTTTCTAAAATGTCATTCTTTTCTAGCAGTCCCTGTATTTACCCTACTTATAGCTGTAATGTTGAAAACCCATTTTTTAGGTGGCGTTCCAGTATATAAAAGGGGTTTATAAAAATGAGGGAAAGTTACTTTTAACATGGGCAGATAGTGACAGGACAAGAGGGATGATTTTAAACTAAAAGAGGAGAGATTTAGATTAGATGTTAGAAAGCAATTTCTGCCTGTGAGGGAGGTGAGGCCCTGGCACAGGTTGCCCAGAGAAGCTGTGGCTGCCCCATCCCTGGAAGTGTCCAAGGCCAGGTTGGATGAGGCTTGGAGCAACCTGGTCTAGTGGAAGGTGTCCCTGCTCATGGCAGGGAGTGGGACTGGATGACTTCTAAGGTCCCTTCCAACCTAAACCATTCTGTTTTTCCATGATTCTATCTCCATTCTTCCATACTGCAGTCTAGAAACCAACAGCCAACCAATAAGAACAGAATTTCAGAGGTAAAAAATCATCCTTGTTTGGGCTTCCTTCATCCTTCATGAAGAAACAGAAAGATACAACAAGGATGTTCTGGGAAACCCTTCTCAAATCATGTTCTATTATTTCCCCTCAAATCTGGAAGGGTTTCCCTGTCCTTGAGGACACTGACTCATGGACGAGTGTTCTCACTGGATGGTGTCTGACAAAAGCAGCTTCCTTCCTCTCCTCTTCCCTCCACAGGTCACCTTGTTTTCACCCCCCCACCTCCACATGCAGGTCCTGCACTGATCACAGCACTGAACATCCTCGAGGGCTTTAACATCACACGTCAAGGATCCAGAGAGAATATCTTGCACTGGATGGCAGAGGTAAGAGGAGGTTCAACATTTGGCTGAATTGCTTGTGCTGCTGGAGAATGATTTATTTATTTTGTGGGTGTACAAAAATGTTTGTAGGTTATTCCCAGAGGAGAATCAGCAGATAGACTGCTAAGGTGTAAAACTGAGCAGTACTGCTGTCTCAGAGGCTGAACAGGAGGATCTTTCCTGCTTAGGAAGAGCTTTTTCAGAACAAACTGTGGCTTTTGTCCATTTCTTGTAAACGATCATCTCTGCAGAATGACCCCACAGCATCTGAGGGTGGTCCTATAAAGTTCCTCCACCTCTTAGCTCCAGTGGCCCTGGCCATGCAGAGCACCTGAGGGCACTGCAAGATGTGCTGCAAGCAAAAGCCTACCTGGTGATGACAAGGAAAACTGACCCAATGCTTCATATTTTAGAAAAAGTTTGCATTTTTGCCCACCTCCTAATCTCTGTGGTCCAGAATTTTTCCAGTATTTAGGACTATCTTGCTAAAACATTGCAGCTTCCTAGGAGGTTGAGCAAGTGCTCTGTCTCCTGCTCTGTAAGCAGAGTTATGCTCTTAGATGCTCCACAGATCCACAGATGGGGTTTATGAGCTGGGAATTTACAGATCCACAGCAGGCTTTATGAGCTGGGAATTTTGACTGAGGGTTTAACCACATCCTTGTAGCAGACAGGACAGTGGGTGCTTGGAAGTGTCTCAGCAAAAATGCAGCAACTGGAGGGGTTACAGACTGTGCAGAGGCACAGGAGGTTGACTTACCTGAGTTATTCTTGAGCTCTCTTCAGGAAGCTTTGGGTGAATCTATTTGCTCTGCCAAGAGTTTCACCTGTTGGTTATCCTGGAGCAGCAACCTCCAGCTCCAAGGCAGTCACTTCAGGAGATGTGTAACCTTGATTGTGTGGCTCCCACAGCTGAACATGTGGCTGAGATTCAGTGCTAGCATCAGGTATCCAGCCCTGGGAAAACCAGCACCAAGATGTCCTTAACCTCTGGGGTGGACGTGCTCTGTGTGTTTCCATGGAGTTCTTCCCTGGCCTCCAAGCCCTTGTCCCCCCATACACACAGTGTGGTGATCAGGACACTGCTCCATGGAAATGCCACCTTCTCCAGAGGTTTGTCGCATTCTGCTCTCCACACAGTTGATAACCAAGGAGAAGCTGTCGCTGTGTGGCACGTTCCAAACCAGCAGCCACATCTTGCTGGCTGCCTGCAGAGAAGTGGACTGTTCTGAATCCTGAATGACCATGGCACGACCTGCAAGCTGAATGTTGAGTGTGTATGTGCTCAGCACAGGCTGGCTTGGCTGGGGAGCAGCTCTCTCTCTCCTCGTGGCTCTGCCCTGGCTATGCTGTAATCCCAGGGCTGGATAAACTGTGTCCTTTGAAATTGCATCTTTCCATTTTCAGTGGACTGCCTTAGGCAGGATCCTTCATGTTTGAAAAACCAGATCCTTTCCTCCTTTTGTGCCATCATTCCCTGGCATGTGCTGGGTCTCGTGCTTTCTGTTTAGACCCTTTTGATGGTTTACAGCCAGGAGCTGGGCAGCAGCTGGGGAGCAGAACAGCTCATTTCTGCTCAGCACTGGTGCTGGGCCAGCAGAGCTGGGATCCAGAGGCAGCAGTGAGCCCAGCACCCTCTGTCCCACTGGGATTCAGTCTGATCTCTGCTGTTGTGGTGACCACTCAGGAATGGAAATAGAAAATAAATGGCATCCTGGAGACCCTGTCTGCCAGCTGGCCATGAAGCTGAACCACTGAGCTGGGCATCAGCTCCTGCTAGGCATGTTGCACTTATGTCTTCCCACTGCCAGAGGGCAGGGTTAGATGGGACATACGGAAGAAATTCTTCCCTGTGAGAATGATGAGCTGCTGGCAGAGTTTGCCCAGAAAATCTGTGGCTACCACATCCCTGAAAGTGTTCAAGACCAGGATGGAGCAACATGGGAAGGTGTCCCTGCCCATGGCAGGGGTGTGGAATGTGATGAGCTTTAGGGTCCTTTCCAACTCCAACCATTCTGTGATTCTGTGATTGTACAAATGCTGCTAGATTCACTTGGCTCCTCCAGCATAGTTTGCCATGCCAGACTGAGGCTCTTTGGTTTCCATACCCACATGTGGCAGCCCTTTGCACTGAGGTATTCCCAGAGCCCAGACTTTTGGTCATTTTTCTTCATAATCTTTAGCCAACACACTGGGACACCAGATACCTTTTCCAGTTTAGAGTATCAGAAGTTGTATTTCCAATATACAATATTGTATCGGCCCCCTGTATTTCCAGGGCCACATAAATGTTTTTCCTTTCCCCTCCCTCCCCTCTCCTTTCCTCTCCTCTCTTCTCCTCTCCTTCTTCTCCTCCTCTCCTCTTCTCTTCCTCTCCTCCTCTCTTCCTTTCTTTCCTTTCTTTCTTTAGACATTAAAAATAGCCCTGAGTCTGGCAAGCAACCTGGGAGACCCATCTGGTGACGTGTCTGTCACTCACACAGCAGAAGGCATGGTGAGGTATGTCTGAGGAGGACAGGCATGGTGACAGTTGCAGGATGTGTGGGTTGGATATCATTCCTGGGTTTGCTCTGCCCTAAGCTTTTTCTGTTTTATGAGGGAAAGGTCAGACTCTGAGTGTCCTCCCAGGGCTCATTCTTTCACTAGGATCATAGCTGATACCCCGGGGCTCTGGGCATGGGTCACAGGATGTCCTCACTTGGAGGTTTCCTGGACCCAGCTTGAGCTTGAGGGTTCCTCCCACTTTGCCATACCTCTAAACCTTCCCTTTGAGTGGATCAGACAAACAGCCATCCCTGTGGGCATGGCCACATGTGCCATTTCTGCCTCTCCCTGCCCCACTGTGGGGGCTCGAGGCCTTGCAGAACACCCAGATGTGCAGGAGAGGCCAGGCATGGGGTTTCTGCCCAGCCTCCCACCTCAGAGCCAGGTTTAGCTATACTATTACTATAAATGGCTGGTGGCTGGGCTGGGCCTGACTTGTCCTCCTGCTGAAGACTGGCATTCAGCTGGGGTTGTCACCTTGGCCACTGGGGGTGAGTTTACTCCTGGTGAGGACAAACAGGGGTAGACAGAGCCTTTGGAGGTCCGTGGCAGACTGAGTCCCTCTCTGTGCAGACTGAGCCACTTTATCACCCCTTCCTTCCTTGGGGTGAACCAAAGCAGGTCCCTGTCCTCGTGCAGCCCCTTGGGAACACCCGGCCGTGGCTGTAGAGACACCAGGACATGTCCATCTCCCCAGGCTCACGGCTTGCTTTCCTCTCTCCCTCCCTCCTTGCTGAAGTAAATCAGAAGCCAATTCCCTGCGCCAGTTGATCAATGACTCCCAGTCCTTCCCGTCCGATCTCCGAGTGCCTCACTCCCCCCTGGAGAGCGGGACCGCCGCCAGCCAGGTCCTCGTCATGGGCCCCGACGACTTCATCGTCGCTGTGGTGAGGTAAAGGATTGGCCTCTTCCCTCCACAGTGAGCTCAGGGTGGGAGCAGGGAGGGGGGAGTAGGTTCAGCAGGACAGGATGAGACCTGACCCGGAGCAGCCAGGCTGCTCTGTCCCAGTCAGTCCTGCAGCAGAGGAATGAGAGAGATGGGGCTGAGATGTGTGGGCTGGTGCTGCTCTGCCCTGTGCAATCTTAGAGCCCTCTCACAATGAAACATGGCTGGAGTGGCCTGTATGTGCTCCCTGGGGGAGAGGTGATGGCAAATTTAGGACTGATGGAGACAGATCCATCACAGCAAAGGGAATCCTCAGACATGGGGAGGGACAGAGCTGCTGTGGCCTACATGTCTCCTGCTCCTGAGTGCATGGAAACTGTCTCTCCTCAATCTCATCAGCCCTGGAGAAACACCAAAGAATCTCTGTCAAGACAAGGTGGGACAGAAAGCTGGAACTCTGAAAGCTTCAAGGTGTACAAATATCTCTGGGATGATTTTTATGAAATTTCTTTGTGTTTCTTTTCAGTTCTTTGAATCGTCCCTTCGGCAGTGGAATAATAACACCCTCTGGAATCCTCCTGAACAGCCAGATGTTAGACTTCTCCTGGCAAAATAAAACAATGAACCACTCCATTCCCAGGCTGGTAATGACAAATTCTTTATTTACCCTTTTTTTCCCCCAATTTTGTTCTCATTTTCACAACAAGGGAGCTATTTAATGCCCTATTAATAACAGAGATAACAGCCTGTAGAAAGCTGCTATTTTTCATTATATGAGCCACTGATGTCCATCAGTTATTATTACAGTGCAGAATTATCAAACAACATTGTTACCTACTTTCCCTGCAGCCCAGATGCACTCTAAGTAACAGTGTGGACTTGTATTAAGGACCCTCTTCATGAATTGTTGCTCTGCAGGTTAAAAAGTAACAGATAGCAGGAAAAATGTCTTCAGGTCTTGGAAAGAAACAAATACAGACCCATGCTGGTGGCTTCCAGTGCTGCCTTATGCATTGTGAAGCCACCCCACTTCGCTGGGATGGTTCTTTGGAAGAGGGTGATGGGCTCCATGTTCCTTCTATGGGAAGCTGGCTCGTTGATGTTTTTTGGTGTGACTTCTCTTTAACTGCAGCAAAACCTCCTTCAGCCCTGGAAGCGGCCACGGTCCTTCCTGCTGCCCACCATCGTGAGGCCCTCTGAAGGGATGTGTGGGACCTACCTGTGTCTGGGAGCCAACAACGGGGACAGAGCCCTGAGCAGCATCGTCCAGGTCGGTGCCGTGTCCTCCCAGAGCAGCTGCTCAGCTAAAGGCGGAGTAGGGTCCTCTCCTTTCCGTTCCTAAGTGACCCAGGCTGAGTCAAAACTGGTGGCCACAGGTTACTGGTTCAATCTTTGATGTCACCAATTCCACACTTTGGTTTTTTCAGATCTCTAAGGGTTACCAGTTTACTCTTCTTGCACCTTTCCTGGTGGCACCACTCATAATTGTAGAGGAGAAGCATTTTGGCAAGATCTATAATGGTTTTTGTCATTCTAAACCTGTTCAAAACTCATCTTAAGGATGATTAAGAGAAAAAGGAGCATTTTGTTATTCAGAGAATTGCAGGAAACTGGCAGCCCTTTAGCCCTTTTCCATATGAAAAGCTCCTTTTAGGGCCTTCTCAACTGAATTCTTTCTGCTCAGCACTGGGTATAAATTGGGCAGTTCCTCTTAATTTATGATTTGTTATGAGGTGAAGTACTTGCCAATAGCATGACTGCATGTACAGCAGGAATGGGTTGCTGAAAAGAAAAGCCTGAGAAGGGCTCCCAGTTTCCTTGTATTTTGGAAAGCATTATTCAGAGCAAAACCAAAGCCAAGAACTGCTCCCAAGTGCTTTGTTTGGAGAAGTCACGTGCTGAGCTTTTGGCTGTAACAAGCACTTCTTTAGAGCTTACATCATGTTCCAGACACACAACTCTGCTAGTTTAGCAAGAACTATGTGACAAAAAGCCCATGCTATCCTGAAAATGTCCTGCTTTGCAAGCAACAACATTCAGGCCATATTCCAAGGACTTCCTAGTGTGTGCACGCCCCTGCAGTAGCTCATGCAGTTTAGTTAATGGTTCAAAATCTCTTTTGCCTGCTGCATGTGCAGATGTTGGAGCCACCAATTTGGGAGATGCTCAGGAAGTTGGTTTCTCCTATTCTCATCACTTTTTTTATTACTGAGGATAATTTATTCTCTTGCAGGTTTTGGTAAATGTTTTAACGTTTAACAAGAATCTGAGTGAAAGTTTGTCACTTGGTCGACTTCACCCCCAGCTTCAGTCCAACACCTTGCAGGTTGACAGTGAGTATGGACACTGCGTGGGGTGCAGCCCACAAATCCAGCAAGTTTAGGAAAAGAGCAGGATTTTCCTAGCACACTGCAATGGAAGTGCCACAGGTCACCATGTTCTAGGGTCCTCAGGGATGTGGAGGGTTTTGGGGAAGACAAAAATCAGAATTCAACTTCTTCAAAGGCTGGAGCCTTTGCTGAGCCATGTCTTTTCCCTCTTGTCCTGGAAATGCTCCCTGACCCCTCCAGCACCACCTCTCCAAGCTCTTTCAAGTGCTTCTCCCCAGCCCTCCCTCAGTTCATCTCCTGGAAGTGGCCTTGTCCTGTCCTTAAATCCTTCTGGAGATCAGATGCCATAGAGGATATCCAAATTAACAAGATTGCAGCCTCAACTTCACCCAGATATGTGCTCAAAGCTTCCTGCACTTTATTCCCACTGCCATAAATTATTCTCCTTCACTTTTCAGTCCATGTCCCTTAATTCCAGCAGCTGGGAAGAAGGCAAGGCTTATGGCAAGGCCTGTAGCTTGACAGTGCTGAAAACACAGTATCAATGCTGGCACTCTGGAGTCTGTGCTGTCAGCTCTTGTCCTTGTTACTGTAAGTCTTGGTCTATTTGGTGTTTTTCACACTGCTCCAAATTTCACCAGAGCAAACCATAAGTGAAATTTGGTTCTCATTCCACACCAAATAGCCAAAGTTTCTGGGCTTTCCCATTTCAGAGGAAAATCTAAAAAGGATCTGTCCTGCAGTGTGCCTTGCAGACTTGGAAACTAAAATAGAACTAAATCTCAAACTTCACAAGGTCCTAATTTGTGAGTTTGGACATTTAGCATCATCAAGATACGTGCTAAGGCACAACATATAAAGCTTAAATACCAGTGGGGTTTCTGTGTCCCTGCTCCATTTGTCCAGCTGAACTCTCCCATCATGAGTAGATGAACTTCTACTCATACAGAAGTTACAAACCATCAAATGAACCAAATAAAAGCAGAAGAGCAGCAACCTGAGGTAGATGTCTGGAAGATTAAGAAATAGGAGCAGGGGAAGCTAGCACAAAGTTTATAATTTGGCAAGTTGTTTTACTGTTGTTTGTTTTGAGCTGTTTTGCATCTTATTTTGACTAATAATTGTTAATACACTTATTTGTAACTAAGAGTGGGCACTGCCTCATGTTCTCCAAGAAGAATAACTACAATTGGTGTCAACCACATATATTCCCCTTCTTCCAAAGAGGACGATCTTCCACATCTTTAAGTGGTGGTGTAGATCCTCCCATAGCCCACGGCACAAAGCAGTGGCCCCTGGCCCTTGGCTTGCCCAGCTGGAACCTTCTGAAGGGGCTGCAGGCAGGTTCCCCCCACTGCAGACCCCAGCAGTGTTGGACAGACCTCTGCGTCAAAGGCAACACTGGTTTCAGTTACCAACTCCTCTTTTCAAATCTCTGCAGGTGAGTTTCCTGAAGAAGATATTAAATTTCTTGTGGCCAGGGGCCATCAGGTGGATAAAGTCCCAGTGGTGTCGCTGGTTCACGGGGCCAGGAGAACCAACAGTTTCATCATTGGCCTGAAGGACCCCAGGAGTGCAGATGCTGCCGGAGCCACAATCTTGTAGCAGCTCCCAGAGGACGTGTTCTGTGACCAAGGCTGACACGACCCCAGTGATGTGCATGTTCTGAAGCGGCCCCTTCTCCAGCCCCACACACTGCTGGGAAGATGTTCTGCACTCCCTACCCCAACAGCACCAGAGGAGTCAGCAGCAACAACGTCCAGCTCTCTTTCTGTTTTTCAATGATTTGGATTGCAAGCAGCCCAGTCCTTGTTATGGGAGTGGCAGGAGCACACTTTTCTTTTGGCAGTCTTGGTAATAGTTCAGTCTTTCCGAAGCCCAGTTCTAGCCGGCATCCTACTTTTAGGGAGCAGGAACATGAGCAAGGGAAAAAACAGCTGCTGCTGCTGATGTTATTATTCAAGATGATTATCCTCATCTCCCTGTCTTTCCCAAGTCCCTTCTTTGCCTCCAGTGTAAGCTAGTAATTAATACAGCCTAATGTAGTGTTTGTAGGTGCCTGCAGCTGGAATATTGAGGAGTCCTCTAATACTCCATCTGGGCCAGCTGATTTTTACCAGCGTGCAGCATCCCAGGGAAGTTCCCATGCTCACATCACTACATACCTTGAATTTTGGCAGTAAATATTTGGAATCCAGTTTCTGTGCAGGCTCGCTGGAAGTCCGATTTTTTAACCAGAGCAATGGTTTTCAACAGCTCTAACAATTTCTTCCTCTAACAACTTGTGCACCCCCCAGTAGTTTTCTTACAGAGGTTCAACCTCCTCGCTGGTGAATTTCAGCTTAGTGGTAACAGGTTTAACTTTCTTAGACACTTTCTGGAGATATCTTAGCAGTACTCCACAGAGTTGTGAAAAACCACAGACCACGGACTGAAGACTGTGTGGGGAGCATTTGGGTGGGTTCAGATCTTTCCTCCCGCTGCCTTATCTCAGTCTGTTCCGAAAGCCTGGGTCATTCCTGCGGAGAGGCTTGGGAATTTCTGCTGGCTGAAGTCATGGCTGTACCTTAGCTCCATGTTTTAGTACTAGTGAATCTATTGGAAAAGCTGAAGAGAGTGAGAGAAAAGGTGCAAACCGAACCAAACACTACTGAGATAATTTTCTGTCCACAGCATGTAGTGAAAATAAAAGAGTGCTCTTGCATTTCACGTCTGAAATTGAAAAGAGAAGAATACCCCAGCTGACATCTGCACCATGTCATTCAGCCCACATTTGGACATTTCCTGCTCTTTTTGCTGGCAAGTTAGAGACACTTGGCACTAAAAAAATATGGAATTTGATCATATTCTGCAGTCTAAAATGTGATGTTTTCCTTCATGGTGCAAATGCACCCATGGCCACTGTACATATTATATATGTATGTCTGCTTTTGTTTGTCTTGCTCTTTGATTTGAGGATCACACCACTCACCCCGACCTTCCTCCCGAGGCATCCTGGGACACCCTGTCTGTGCCACCCTCTGGCACTCTATGCCGTGGCGAGTGTCTGGCTGATTTTGTGGTAGTTGGGGCCACAGGACAGATAATTGGACTAATTGTTCCTGCCACCCGAGAGCTGCGGATCTCAGAACACCCCAGGGAAGCGTATTGGGCTGAGTGAGAGCAGAGGTGTTTTCGTGCTCTGCTGAAGTGCAGCCACCCATGAGAGGAGAACAGCAGCTCCCACGGACAGGACCATCAGCAGCATTTCCTGTTCCAAGTGCATCTGTGCCCTCAGCTGGGACAGGGGAAGCACAATGTTGTATCTGCTACATGTTCTGTGCCAGCAACAAGAGACTTTCTTCACCACAGGGACATCAAATCTATTTATTTTTTTTTCTGTCATCAGCACTAGAGTTGGTCACTGTCCAAAGATGGAGAGTTCATAAATGTGTCTTGGGGCAGACCTCTCCAGGCTCTATGGGAAGGGAAGGGAAGGAAAGGAGGCAGTTTTGTGTGTTGAACCTCTCTGGAGATGATCTAGGGGTTTCTGATCTGTCCCAGCCCAGATCTGTCCCTGGGGCATGGAGGTTCTCTATGAACAGCTGCAAAATACGTGGTCGAGTCACTGTCAGTGCAGGACTTTGCATGAAATGTCACAAAACACTTTGAAAGATGAAATTCCTCCTTATTAACTGAATTCACCAACTTCTGATGCTGGATACTGTGTATATGTTTCTGAGTAAAAGACTTTGGTCTTGATTCAAAAGGGCACTCCTATGTCCCAAAGTACAATTTCACAGCAATTATCTGGAATCTTAAAATAAAGCATGTTCCAAAGTGTTCTGCTGGATCATGGCCTGCATTGCAAAAAAAGAGAAAATTGAAAATAATTGGAAGATGAGACCTATGCCCCTAGGTTCCAGCTAAGGTATTCCGAATTATTTCTCTTTTTTTTTCTGTTTAAAAGCAGCATCAGTATAGCACAGATGTATCCAACTTGGACACCTTTAATCTGCTAAATGGCCTGGTGTCTCTAGTATTTTGAGCCCATCTGTTGTGATCTGATGAATTTAAGATTTAACATGAAAGAAATACCTGATGTTTCCCTCAGTACAGGTGAGATGGACATTGTGAAATAAAGGGCTGTATTGCAGAGATGTGTGTGTGCAGAGTACCTGTGCTGATTTCAGCCTGGCCCTTGCAGGCATCTGACAGCTCTGAAGCAGAATTTGTCCTGAAACTTTGTCATGGAAGTGTCAGTGAGGAGCTCAGAACACAAAATACAAAGGGGCTGAGAAAAACAATGACAATTTTAAAAGGAACAAAATAAACACAAACAAAGTGAGTAAATTTTAAAAAGATGCCTTTGCTAAATGTGGCAAATTATGATCTGGAATGTGGCCAGCTTGTTTCTGCCCAGGTTTGCAGTGCTCCCCGTCAGTGTGTTCTGGTTTCACATGGGGATAAGCTGGAGCCAGGCTCTGCGGCTGAGTATCAGCAGTTTATCCGTGTTTCTCCCAAGGGCTGAATGCCCCTCTCGAGCACAGGTGACAAACTGCCTGGAGGCTTTGGGCACTGCTGCTCACCCGGGCACATCGAGCAGCCAGAGGGGGATGAGGCGGGAGCCAGTCCTGCCCTCCTGCAGCGCGGGGATGAGGATGCTTTGGGGTTTGGGCTGTGCCGTTCTGTTCCCATCACTGTCCCGTGGGTGCCCAGACATGGAGAGGGGCTGAGCCCGCCTTGCTCCCAGCACTCCGGGTGGGGCAGGGGCTGCTGGGGTGCTCAGGGTGGTTAGTCACTGCTGGTGTGGTTTGGCACAGGACGAGGGAGCCCTGGGCACGGCTGCGGGGCCTGCTGAAGAGCAGCCCTGGGCACACCGGTTGTTCTGCACTCCAGCAGCTCAGCAGCGTGTCCTGCCCCGTCCCCGGGTACTGCCAGGGGCAGGGGAGGGCAGAGAGCAGCCGGTGCTGCCATAGCCGGGGTAGCAGGTTCGGGTCCCCGGTCTCCAGGGGTGATGACCAGCGTCCTGCAGCTCTCCCAGTGTCACCCTGAGGGGTCCCTCAGCTGGGGCAGCTAGTCTGGAAGTGCCATTGAGTGGCGGCCGGCCGGGTCGCCCTCCGGGTACCTGCTGGAGACTCCGCCCAGACCATCTCAGAGCCTCCTTCCACTGCTGCCCAACTCGACAGGGCTGGTCCCGGAGAGAAAGGGGAGTCAGGCCTCGGTAAACACCCTGGGAGGAAACTTGCATCTCTTTTATGAACATCAAAACCACTGAGGGGTTGGTAAAGTTTTGCAAAAAATCAGATAGAGCGGGAAGAGCTCCTGTAGCACCCAGGTGTTTCCAGAGGTTTTGGAAAGCTCTTCCATATCTCAGTGATGGAAATTGGCACCTAGCCAGGGAAAGGAAAGCTCTGAAAGGCAGAGCTGGTTTTGGAGAGGCAGGGCGCTATCAGAAATGAAGCACAGTTTTGTGGAGGGCAGGTGGAGTAGGAGCACCAGAGCACTGACACACGCTGCCCTCGAAGGGCTCTCTAGTGGTCAGAGCATTTTCAGGTGCAGATTGTCCTCGCAGAGCTGACCCTGCTGCCTGTGGGGAGCATCCCGTGTTACAACAGCTCCTGGGCAGCCAGGGACCTTCACCCACCAGGACTGTTCCTGGCACAGCCAGGACTCCCCACCCTGCAGGTTCCACCTTTGCATTTCCTCGGAGTCGAGGAGAAGGGATTAACTCCTGAGTAACCCTGCCTTGTCTATCACATCTGCAGCCAATTGCCCACCTCTCTCTTTCTCACCACACTCACAGTTTAACAAAACACCAGATCAAAAGTGATAGTGACTGCAATGCAACAGATCTCCCTTCCTTCTCTCCAAGTGAGCATTGTACCGGTGTTTGAGGGGAAATTATTTTGTTCAAGTCATTGTATAATATTTAAGTTTAGAAAAATCCAAAGCTGGTCATGAGCCCACCTACTTTTTCTGTGTAATACCTGTCCTTTGAAAATACTGCCATATGAAATTGTGTGTAAATAAACCCACAATTTTGATTGTCATGATATCAAATGCATTTGTATTCTGTTGTGGACAATGAGGCAGCTCAAACAGCTGTCTCTGCTGCAGGTAGCCCTCCTTCCCCGCAGTTGCTGTGCTATCATTGTGTGTCATTGTTTTGCCACAAAGCTTCAGCATCCCAAACAAACTGAGGGTCTGCTCCTGGGTGAGTTCCACAAAAAGAATGACAAAAAATCACAGAATGGTTTGGGTTGGAGGGGACCTTAGAAATTATCCAGTTCCAGCCCCTGCTGTGGGCAGGGACACCTTCCACTATCCCAGATTGCTCCAAGCCCTCTCCAGCCTGGCCTTGGGCACTTCCAGGGATGGGGCAGCCACAGCTTGTCCTGTGTTGGTTATGCTGTACAGAGCCTGGACAAGACCCAGGGACACCCAGGCTGCATAGTAAGCTCAGCTCTGGAGATCAGGCTGCATAGTAAGCTCAGCTCTGGAGATCAGCCTGCAGCACACTTTGCTGCAGGGGTGTGGTGTGGCGGGTCTGGAGCTGTCCCATGTTTCTTCCCTCTCACCCCTCCACATCGCCTTATTTGCTTTTCCCCACTGCCAGTGGATGGCAAGGCCACCTGGGGGTCCTTCAGCTGCTGGTCTCCAGCAGAGATGCCTCAGAAAAGTCTTCGGTTGTGTCCTGTCACCCTGGTGTCCCTTCAGCTCCACCTTCCCTTTGCTTCCTTACACTTGTGACAAGGCTATTTTAAGAGAATTGGGGTTAATTTTAATTCTGTGAAGATTGAACCAGTTCTGGTCTTTCCCAACAGTGGACAGAAGCATCAGAAGCCATGGCAAGCAGCGTGCTCCAAAGAGTGAAGGGATGCAGAGGCCTCAAGCTGCTAAGGAGGTGAGGGCTTGTTTGCAAACTCTCTGTGTGATTAGGCACAGGGGAGTTGTCCGTGTGGGGTCTCTCAGGCCCAGATCAGAAAGTCACAGCACTTGGATGGCTTGAGCAGGTCTTGGTGGGATACCTCAGCATTGTGTTTCCAGAAAAGCCGGGTTTTGGGAAATAGCATTTGGCTTGTTCTTGTTTGTTGAGGGATTTGAGATGTGCCTGGTATCAATGTGCATGATACAGATAAAACCAAGCAAGCCAAGGATCCTGAGGGACAATCTGGCAAGACAAGCACAGCAACAGGAGTGGGAAACACTGGGTTTTTTTGGAAGCAGCGCTCTGATGTCTTTGTGCTGGGGGATGCCTTTTGGGGAAGATGAGGCTGGAGGAGGAAGTTCAGTGCAGCTGGTTTAAGGAGAGTCTCATGAAACAGAGAAAACATGAAGTCGTGTGGGGAAGAAAGGTTAATTCTTGGTACCAAAGAAATTTTCTCTCAGCTTCCTTGTGTTTTCAGCCAGTCCCAAAATCCAGGAGCAGAGCTAGGCAAAGCCTGGGAATCATCCACACAAAGGCAAATGGAAACTCCCGTAGCTGATCAGATGAATTGAATGTTCCTCGTTCCCACTGCTGTGACTGATCCCCGTCTCTTCTGGCTGGACATCCCTGAGGGTCTCGGGGGCTTGGGGGGGCTTTGCCCTTGTCTCAGCACACTGGAGAGGTGCTGGAATTGCTGCCCCAGAGACTATGGAAGACACAAAAAGGCATGAGCAGAACAATCCCTGAGTAAAGCATTCCTCACCCTCTTGAGAGCTGCACATGCCAAGGAAAGCGGCAATCTGCCTGCAGCTCTGCACACACCAACCAGATTTAATGCTTGAGATAAGTCCTATACTAACCATGACATTAATTACTTCGTTTTGGTGGGTTTTGTGGAATGCAGTTGTATGTGAATTTATAAAAAGAGTTTTTCTCTATGTTGCAAGCTATAGTGCCCGATAAGATGTGGGTTTGTTGTATTTAAAAGGTTTTGAAAAAAAAATAAATTCTGTTTTTCATGTCGTTTATCCAGCAGTGTTCCACATGAAGCCAAGGAGGGCTGTGAGGGCTGGCTCCAGCTGCACACACTCTCCTGAAACCCCTCCTGAAGCCACAGAACCTGCTCAAGCTACTGAAATCACATGTGCTTTTGTAGGAACAAAGTCTTTATTTTTCCCGTCAAGGACTTTTGATTGTTTTCCTACCCTGAAATAGGAATTGCCACGTGTGTCATTTCTTCCCCAGTGCCAGGCAAGAGCTTTCTGCCCACAGCAACGATGGGCAGGAAACCAGACATTTCAGAGGTTTTTTATTAATAATTTCTCATATTAGTAAAGGATGTAGGAAGAGACAAACCAACAGGATGTGTGTCCTGTGAGGGTCCCTTCAGCTGTGGAACCCCTATGTGCTGAGGAGACATCTTAGGGATCTCGCATCGGGGGATTTTGGGCCCATGAGCCTGTTCATTTATCACATTAACGGACTTTTTATTAAAATTCAGCATTGTGGCCTTTGCTGAGTCCATACCAGGTCACTCCCTGGTTTCTTCCCCATCTCCCCAGTGGTAAAACGAAAGTATAATTCAGTGATATTCAGAGCCTGAAACCTTCGGATGAAAGGTTCTGAACTAAAATTCATCCGAATTAAAAACCTCATTTCCCGGAAATTTCCTATGAAGGCCCCAATTACGATTTGTTCTTCATCCGGCAGATACTTTGTCCCCATTCCCAGAAGCAGCCGCCACCGCGGCTCCCCTGGCGGGGGGCACGGCTGTCCCGCGGCGGGGGAGACCGGCGGGGGTGCCTCCGGCGGGGGGCGCGGCGCGGGGCCGCGCTGTCCCCGCGGTGTCGCGGGGGAGTCCCGGGGGTCGCGGTGCCCCCCC
>VZTF01006610.1:69760-98250 GCA_013397755.1 Cnemophilus loriae | reverse complement strand
CGGGCCCGCCGGCCCGGGAGGGAGCGCGTCCGGGCCGGCAGCGCTGTCAGGCTCCGGAGCTGCCCCGCGGTCCGGCCGGTGTGTGTGAGCCCGGTCCCTCAGCCCTGACCTCATGCGGGCGGTGACGGCTTTTGTGCCGTGTCAGCCGCGGCGCGTTGACGTTTCGCTTTTGTTCGAGTCCTCGGTGACTCTTAAACCAGTCAGAAAAAGGCTCTTCACTCGTCCCCTCCGTGTGATTTCTGCGTTTCTTTAAATATCAGCTACTTCAAAAAGATCTCAGAAAGCTCAGGGCCCTGATTCCTTCCTGCTGCTTTGGGGAATGGAAGGACAGAGCTCTTTTGTGGGTCTGCATCCTGGCAGCAGGTTGGAGCTTCATGAGCTTTGTCTCTCCGTAACCCCTCAGCCTCCTCATAGACACAGTTGTGCTCATTCCCCTCACTGGGAACTGCAGTACATCATTTCTCAGAGGTTTTACTACAATAAAACCTCTCTTAGAAGTCAGTACCTCTTGTTCATTTTATAATTATCGCATGTTGTTCTGACTGGTTCTTTAGCTATTTCTTTCAGTATTTCCTATGTGTGAAAACAACCACAAAGAACAAATCTGGCATTTTCCATAAAGATTACCAAGTGTAATAACCATAAGTTTTGGATTTAGCAGTTGTTTTCGAGTTACAGCAAATGGTCCCAGCTTTTCTATGTATCTTGTGGCGCGAGAAACAAAGGTCTCAGGGTGTGCGTTCGGAATGGCCAGGTCTGCGGCCTGGGGACTGCAGCGCGGCATCGAGGTGTTCGCTGGAGATTCCAAGTATCCACTGAGCCGTGTGGCTTCCCCTGAAAGTTACCCGGCTCTAGGAGGAAATGTTTCACAGTAACACTGTGTCTGGGCTCTCCTAGGAGAGGAAAGATCAGGACATGGGGGGCTGCACACAGACCTGACCTTCAGTTGAGGAATTACATTTCTTAGTATTTTAAATGCCAGGAAGGGTCTTCTGTTAGGTGTTGGATTTGGGCTGGAAATCTCCCAGCGGCGCTCTCCAGCCATCCTCTCTGGAAGGCCTGTCCTGCTGTAGGCCTTGGAGGAAGGAGTTGTTTACAACAGGCTTCCAGGTGATGGAATAATTTTACATTTTTCTAGTAAAAAAGTAGGTGCTTCTCTAAAATAAGAAACAGCTGTGTGTAGAGAAGCCAAAGATTTCCAGGTCCTTGTGCATCTTGAAGTGTTGGTGTTTCCATTTTTCAGTGGCTTAAATAATTGAAAATACAAGTTGTGGAGGTAAATTCTGCTGAACAGCTGTAATGCCACTCTTTGTGCTGAGTGTGACAAAGGTTCCTGCCTTTATGTGAGATGTTAAATGTTTCAACATGATAACTAAACCTTAGATTGGCAGTATATTTTGATTTTCTAGTACCATGGTGATTGCTTTCAGATGGAAGCTGGAGTTACAACCCAATTACACAGACTCACTAAATTTAATAGATTTGCAGTGGCAAAGGGTTTGCTGCTGAAGGGGTTGAAGGGTTGATGTGGCTGTAACAGTTTGCTTTGAGAATGGTGAAATTTTATAGGTTGCTAGAGAACCTCTGAAGGGCAGAAGGCATGATGGGGGAGTCTGTTTCAAAATCCTGTGGTCTCTGTTGAGAAATACAAAGCTGTGGTGCAGGGACGGTGTGAGGGAGCAGGAGGCCTGCTGGTGTGTAGGGCACTGAGCAGCAGGGCTTGACCCTCGGAGCTGCAGAAACAGGGTTCAAGCATAAGCTTTTTCCTTAATTCACAGCTGGAGCAGAAGGAATGAGAAAGAATGTGTAGGGCTGGGAAAACGTAAGGGCCAGCAGTGGAAGGAGAAGTAACCCCAGATGATACCGAGCTGAGGCAGCAGGGAAGATGCTTCATCAGGCTCCAGGGGAGGTGTTTTCCATCTCCAGGCGAGTCTCTCAATTTCCACCAGCCAGACAAGCAACTCACCTTTGCTTTACCGGAGCCGTGGATATTTTGTCTTGACATTGTTACAGACTCAGCTGTCCCCTCCTGGAGCAGGTCACTGATATTCTTCAGCAGGAGCCACCCATTAATTGCAGATAACTGAGAGTTTCAGCCACGGGCTCAGCGTGTTCCTGCATGGAGAGCTGGAGGTTTAGCTCAAGAGGATGAAGAGAACTTAGATTGTCTTGTGTCGTGGCTAATTAGAGTGATGCTGCTGGAGTTTAAAGTTAATCTAAGCTTTAGACTACGCAGAAGGACAGTAGTGGAAGTCTTCCAAAGGTCGAGGAGCTGGGGGTTTTTCTCAGTCCATTGGGCACTGAGCATCATTTTCCATCCAGTGGAACAGCATCCCACCTGCACACTGAATAGCACATCAAAAATTGCTGCTGTAGTAATCAAAAATAGAAATAAGTACTGAATTTGTCATGTATATGTGACAGCCTTGAGGCTGTAACTCAGTAAATAACCCTTCTTTATGCATTTGGGGAAGAGTAAAGGCAGCCAGTGCCTGTTACAGTGCTGCTGGTTTGGGAGCTGGGGTGAGGGATGGAGGCACATGTGGGACTCCACAGCTCGTGAGGGCCATCGTCTTCTTGGGACTGAGACCAGTTGCTGCTTCTCCAGCTGGCATGAGTGCCCTGAAGCACAGCCCTACACAGGGATTTGGTTTCGATTTGTATGAAAATAGAAAAGTACAGGAGATGAATGGTACCTTGTCTAAATTAATTTGTGTAAACCAATGATTTGGGACAGGAAGTTGCTTATGCTCAGTTGCATGTAGGGAGCCGAAGCTTTAGGTCTGATGGATGAAAGGGCATCATCTAGTTATTCCTCCAAAAGATGCATGCTATTGAATTCTCCAAGTCCTATGCAAATCATTTTAATTTTATAATTTTTATTGTTTTGAAAATCAAATGACCTGCCAGGACCATGCAGCTGGTGTAAGATTGTGTTTGTCATTGTGGTTTCTGTGTGGTGCTCACAGAGACTGAGTTAAGCCTCTGGTCTGCATTTACAGAATCCTAGAATGGTTTGGGCTGGGGGAGACCTTAAAGACCGCCTCGGTTCCAACCCCTTGCCGTGCATGGCAAAGTGTTCCTTTGAAGGGTTTTTTGGGACTGCTCTTCCCATCCCTGCAAGAATGCATTGCTCTCCAGTTCTGTTGCATCCACATTTTACCAGAAGGTCCTAAGCTGCTTACATGGTTCTTAATGGCAGTAGTGACAATAAATAACACTTGAAATTTGATTTTTCCAAAAGCCCAGAGCAGCACAAAATAAACTGCAAGGTTTTATACAGTCAGGAAACTCTCAGGATAATCTTGATTTTAACCAAAGCTGTACCTGCTTCTGTTATATGAAGATTAATTTTTTGATCAGGGAAAACAATCTTCTTGATATGGAGTGTCTCCTATCAAAGAATTACTTTTAAGCTGTTTGTTTTAGCGTCAATCCTTTCTTCATCCTTTATGTCATTTCAGAATTTTAAAAGCTTCGCTGAGATTTCCTGGACATTTATTAGGCGTAAGATGGAATAATATTGCAGAAGGTGCAGTTATCAATCAAACCTCAGTTCAGTGCTGATGATCACATGAATTTCTGGGCTGGTTATATTGGTATATAGGAAGCCCTGTGAGAATTTGGTGATAAAGGAGCACTGTGGGGTGTGTCAGCCCAGAAAGGTCTGGTAGTGGTTCAATTCAGGTTTAAATAAAAAGCTTGTTGTAACACAGAGCACAGATTGCTACTTGGAAAGGTATTTTTTGTAACTTTTGAAGGCAAGATCAAATACAGTCAAGATGCTCCTGATTTTAAACATCTCATTTTGTTTGCTGATTGCGTTGGTGGATCTTTGTGGGAAGTTATGTATTGCAAAGCTCTGACAGTATTCACAGTGTGCTTCTTCTAAATGGAAATATCCGTAACATGGGAAATTAGTAACTCAGCTAATGGGAATTGATTGACCAAATATTGTGCTGAGTAGACTGCAGGTTCCAAGAGAATTGCTGATTCCCATTTCCCTTGTGCCTGGCAGCTGCCTTGGTTTGTATCTTGGCAGCTGAAAGGGGTAATTTCTATGTGGCTAACTTAGCTGCTTATTCTGGAGTTATTGTCCTGCTTTTTAGAGCAGTCCTGAGCATCTCAGCAGTCAAATTTTGTTGGAATAAAACCGAATGGCTCGGCTGAGGCGTGTCCGTTGCAGCTTGGCATGAGTCGTGGGCTTTCAGCAAACTTCATGAAACTTTAACAAACTGATGTTTCATTAAACCTGCTGTCAGACTGCATCGCGATAGCACTGCAAAGAGTCATGTGTGTTATAACAAGCTGTAATTTTCTCCTTGTCGGAAACATTTGGGTTTCGGTGTGTTACGGTTGAGGGCTATGGGAGTGCAGCAGAGCAGTGTGAGGAGCGGTGACCAGTTCCGTGTCAGTGTGAGTGAACAAAGCCTGCCTTGCTGGAGACTAACTTGATTTGTTTTCTTGGTGTTCGGGAAAGCATAAACTCTAAACAAAACTCTTTCTGTAGCTGGAACACTTCACAGGGCGGTTTCTGTGATTCCTTGGGGTCTGCTAAGGTGTGTGCTCAGCGTCCAGGTGTGTCAGATAACTCACTGTTGTGAAAGTTTGAGTTAATGAACCAATGTTGATTGCTTATTTTCCTTAACCAAATTTGGTCTCATCCTATGTGCACAGTGGGAATGGAGACAGCAGCAGTTATTTTTTCTTCTTCTTCCCATAGCCCAGGCTATGTTTCTCAGTTTCTCACTGGATCAGTTTCTCATCCTCAGTTTCTCACTGGATCTTGCTAGGGGAGCCTGTCTTTCCCAGTCCTTCTTTGGAGCAGTTGGGTGTTGTGGTGAGGGACACTCAGAAGGGAGAACTGGAGGAACAAAAACTGGTTACTTGCACCAAGGAGTTCAGAAGATTTTTCTTCCCTCCACTTCCCCACCCTTTAGCCAAAATCATCCTCACCCTGCTGGGCTAAGGTGCGGGCGCTCAGCATGAGGACTGGCTGCTGCACCTTGGAGGCTTCCTTAGAAACAGCTTTTACAAGGCCTGGCCTTTCCTGTGAAGTCTTGGCCTGGCTTTGGAGGTAACCAGCCAGTTTGTTACAGGACTCAGTTTTAGGCTGTGGAACATCCTTTTATGAAAAGGGTGAAAAAGTAGAACTAATGCAATATCTGCTGTCGAACACAAAAACCTTTTTTAGTTTTGGCTTATACAACAATACTAAAATTTCCTATTTCAGATTTTGATTTTGCTCCTCAGCTTAGTGTCTGGTCATGGTATTTAGGCAGGTGCATATAGCTGGAAACAGATCACTGCTTGTGTTTTAGTCATCAGGCCTTCGACTTGGTGCTACACTTCTTGAGTTACAATTACTTAGAAATACAAGAAGATATGAGAGATTGAAAAGTGTTAGATGACCTTTAAAAGTGCTGCAAAGCATATATGGTCTGATTTAATGTAAAACCTCTTTCCTTCTCTCTGAGTTGCTGGATTGGCAGAAGTGCAAAGGCTGCAGCACAATAAGGCTTTTAAAGCAATTTTGCTTTGTTGTCTAGATAGAAAACAACAAATCTCTGCTTTTTCCTTCTGAGTATTCTGCCCTCTTCTGCTTCCACTGTTTGTTTTTGGGCAGTCCCCTTCCCCACTGATGAACAGGCAAGCATGTAAGCAGAAAATCTCCTTGAGAGCAACCCCTGGGCTGTGCCTATAAATCCCGTTGATTTGAGGGGCGGTGTTTTGTTGTCCTGAAGCCATTTAGCTTTACTGCTGTGTTTTTACGATCCCAGGAGCTGGAGTGCAGCTTGGTGAGCCCGTGACCAGGAGCAGGGCCTAGGAATGGATTCACCTCCCTGTGTTGGCCACCTGCAGCAGCAGTGTCTGTCTGAGGTGGTCCTGTGGGCTCAGAGCGTGCTTCTGGAATGAGCTTAACCTGAGCTGGTTTAGGCGCCTGCTCAGGATGAGCTGAGGGACATCCTGGCTGTGCCAGTTTCTCTGTTCTGAAGATTAGTTTAATCTAGATGAGTTTGTCCTAAGACTTAAATAAATACATTATTCTAGATAAAACTTGCCCTGTTTAGAAGAATAGAATGTCTTTTCCAGCTAAAGGAAGTATTCCATTTTCTGCCTGTAATGAATGGTTGATTTTTCAAGTTCCTCAGGTTTTGCGGTTCAAATCTGGATATAATAACATGTGCTTTCACATTGCTGAGGAGAGTGTTTGACTTGGTGCAAAACTGCATATTAAAAATGGAGCTATTCACCATTTCTGTTATTTCGCATCATTGTCTGATGAAATGTGATGGTTTTCTTTCAGGATTCCATATTTGGGAGTTGCTGTTTAACCATGTTTGCCAGTCTGGAATTACCTGAAGTCCTGTTGCATGCCCCAAAATACTGAAGTTGTGATATTTCTTTTGGTAGGTAAAATAAGCACATGATGCATCTGAACATCTCTTGTTTTTATACATTCTCCCCCTGCCTGTCCCCACTGCTGTGTGTGATTGCAGGGCTGGGCTGGCTCCAGAGCTGACTTCCCACTCGGCCATGCAGGGTTAGGGGTGTTTGCCATCAGGTTTGTGGCTGTTCCTCCCAAGGAGGACGGTGGAGATGCTTTAGTGGTGTCATTCATCTAACACCAATGTTCGAAGTTCAGAATTACTGGAACCCTGGCTAAGTCGTTTTAGAGGAAATTTTAGTACATGTTTAAGTTTATTTTTAGGTGTTCTTTCATATTATAACAGGGATTCTTAGCCTTATTTAATCTCCTTGTGTTATATTGTTATATGACACTTGCCTAGAATTTGTTTAAAAGTTTTGTTGGGTTTTTTTGGTTTGTTTGTTTGTTTTTTTTCCCAAAATCATGTTATTTTAATCTTTGTATCATAGAATGGATGCGGGTGTCTAGGTTTATTCATTGCTCAGGTTTAACAAGCTCCAAGATCACTATGCTGGGCAACAAAAGAAACAGTTGTAGCAGTGTAATACACTGTTAACAAATCTCCAGTAGAGACAGTGTTGTGATCAGTTCTTCTGGGGTTTATAGGTGTTACACTTTAAACACAGCCTCTGTGACCGTGTGCAAGTGTATGTTACAGGTTAAAAGAAAGCCACCCTCTCAGCAGTGTTCTGGCAGTGGTGACCCTCCTCTGCCCCAAATCTCTACATATTTTTCTCACTGGCACCTAAAACAAAGGAAGCAGAAAACATTAAAGCCTATTATCCAAGACATCCTTTATTCCTGATACTTTTTTCTATTAAGTTGCTTGAAAACCATATTTTAGTGACAGCAAAAGCAATTCAAATATTTTGGAAATTACGTTGCTGCTGCTATCCCAGACATTTCCTCCCCACTCTCAATTCTTGTTTCCCCAAGGGATTGGACTGTAACCTCATTTCTTTCCCTTCCCTGTTGCAGCTTTAAATAATGGTCAGTGTGAAGATGAGGACCCTGCTTAGTGCCAACTTGTGCCATCTGCTAGTGAAGGGCATCAATCCATCCTTCCTTCTGCTCTCATCCTTTCCAATCTTTTGTGTAATTTGGAAGAGTACTTGTTGAGATGTAGAGCAGGATTTTAGTACTTTTTATTTGTTTTGGGAGAGTGCAGGTTCTTGTGTGACATCAGTTGTGAAAGTGTTTATTTTGAATACATTAAAAAGCTTGTAAATCAATAGACTGTGGCAGAAAACCTGGGACAGGTGGTCAGACAAAGCCTTGGTTTGGTTGGTGTGCTCTGTGTAGCGCAATAGATAGGAGAAAGCAAGGCAAGAGATTCAAGTTCTATTTAAGAGACAAATTGACATAAGTTTGGATCAGTTGAGTGAACCTTGGGATAAGCATACCAAGATATCAGTTGAGGTTGTTTTCCTTTGTGTTGTTTTTCACCCCAGAGACCAGCACTTCCAGGTACTCCAGAGCCTGCCAGCTTTCCCGTGTTCAGCTGCTCCCCATTTAGTGACAACTGGCTGTTTCAGATTTTGCTCTAATCCCGTCTGTCCCGGGGTCTGGATGGGACTTTCCAAGCCTTGCCCAGCCACGTGGTGCTGGGTTTGTTGTGCAGGCTGCCTGTCAGGCTGCTGGTGGGGACAGCATGGGGCACGATAAAATGCCTTGGGGCTCTCGGTGCTGTGTGTGTGACCCAGCTGTCCGTCAGCCCAGGTCTCAACTGTGGCATCCTCTATCCTGTGGGAGTTCTTCCTCTGAAGGGTCTCTGTTTTGCACATTTTAGTGGGTCAGTTGTTTTATCCATGTGTGTTATGAGTGTGCCTGGAAGCTCCTGGCTCCAGCAGCCCAGGGTGTGCCCTGCATCCTTTGGGTTGGACACTCTGGTCTTCATGGGCTGTGCTCTTCCACCCCTGCCCCATACAACAATGCAGGTGCATTTTGGCCATTTGTCTGTTAGTTGGCTGTTTATCCCCACCTCTCTTACTTCTGTTAGATATTTTTAATAATTAGACTGTACTGAATGAGACTGATTTTATAATGAAGAGGCATAACACTGGTTTTGCTGCTGTAGCCAGTTCCAGGCCAGGTTTGAGGGTAAATGGTTTCCATGTGGTAGCACTGGACTTGCTCTGAGTTTCCAGAAACAACTGTATAATGGGAAATACTAATTTGGAAACTCTAAAGGAGCAGATGCAGGGACAGGAAGGAGGCCATGGGTGCTTTCTGAAGGAAGGATGATGGTCAGAGACCTTTTTGTGCTGCCAAGTGAGTATGGGTGCTTGAATTCCTGAAGTGTGCTGTCGTTGTGCAGATCAGTTCAGGTGTGGTTCTTACTCATCAGAGACCCTCCACAACCTGCTGGGAGTTCTGGTTTACATGGATTGTTGAATGACCGGCGTTTTACCTGTGTGTGCTTATGCTGAAGGCTTTTTGTGTTTGTGTGGAAGAGTGTTGAAGGAAGGTACCTGCTAGTTGTGGTCAAGTGCTTGCTCAGAATTTATGGAAGCCAGCCCTATAACCATGAGACTACAGAAATTGTTAAGACGCTGTGCAGCTGGGATTCATTTGCTCTGACATGGATGGTGTGCTATGCACTGCCTGAAGAGGGAGATTTTGCAAATCATCCCTTTCTTATGTCATACTTGAGATAAATGATACCTGAATATAGGAACGGACTAAATTCTGTGTGTTTGAGAGGGAGAGTGTGCAGATGAATATAGCAGAGATCCTTGAGGAGCATGATGTAAAGAAAAAATGCAAAGGGAGCTATAGTTATATGCGCTGATCAGGGAGGTAAAATGTAAGGCTTGATCTTGGGTTGTTTCCTTCACTCACAATATCCCTGTGGTCCTGTGATTCTCTGAGTCAAGTGAAACAAGACCCATGGTCCTTTGGGATTTAGAAAACTCGATTTTTATAGTGTTTACAAAGAGCCATAACTTCAAGAAATCCTGTCAGATTTTAGCACATTCAGATGAGATTGATGAAATTTGGTCTAAGCTGCAGCATTTTTATGATTTGTTTAAAAACCATGATTTAAGCAAGCTGGGGTTCTTCTGCTCTTTCACAGGGAAGATGGAGGCTTCAGACACCTCCATTCAAAAAAGATTTGAAATGTTTGTGTTCTTGTAGATAAATTCTTATTTCTTTGGTGTTAGAGATTGTCAGGTGTACTCATGTTTCTCACTGTAGGTGCAACACCCCATCACCTCCAAGTAGCTGTACCTTTTCAACGTGTAAGAGCCTGTATTTTGAGCTGAGATGCCTCTCCCTAAAAAATTTACTCAAGATTTTCTGACACATAATGTTCTGTGTCATTTTCCTCAAAATATAGTGCTTATATTTCACTTGCCTCATTTCTTGCACAGAATGGGTGTGCTTGGTCATTAAAAAGGCCATGTGTAGGACTCCCAGCTCCTCTCTCCCTGGAGTCAGTGGCTGTGGAATGAAAGATGTAGGAATGCAGAAGGAGAAGGACTGCTCTCCTGGTTGGTGTAAAGCCAGCTTGGGTAAGGAAGTTACCTGTCCAAGAAATTGTGTGAAAATCAGTTAAAACATCTTTTTGCAGACTCCTATTAATTGTGATTCTTGTTATCTGGGCAGCTGACAAGAAACTGAGGAGTTTGCATTAATGGAGATGCCAAACACTCAGAGCAGTAATTTAGATACAGAGCCGAGCAGCAAGGAGTCTGGGAAAAAAAAAGAAAAAAGATTTAATTGTCTCTGTGTTCACCTGGTAATGAATTTTTAAAATTTATTTCTCTATTGCCCATCTTTAAAATTTCCATGGGAATAATAAGTATATGAAAGCACTATGGAAATAGCTCAGTGCCTGTGAAACATTTAACTTATTTTCCGATGCAGGACTGCAGAAGAGCATGTGAGACAAAATTAGCTTAGATTTTAATCTGAAATTTGAAGATGAAGGCTGGTGCTGCAGGATGAGAGAGTAACTCCGTGTAAACTAGGAGATAATTCCTTAGTGCTGTTTGGATTGCCTGGTGTGGGGTAGGGTTGCAAGGGAGAAAAAAAACCCCTGTATTTTGTAAATATAGTGAGTGTATGTGTAGAGATCTGACCGAAAGCTGAGGGAAGTTTGTGACTTCTAAGTCCCTGATTTTTCCTTCGTAATATTGTCCCTTCAGCAGCATTCTGTGAGTGTGCAAATAGTGCAGAGCTGAATCTGTGCTTGTCTAACATTGTTAGATTTTTTTATTAGAAAAGGCTGTTTTCTGGCCAGTATCTGCAACTCACCTTTAATATCAAAGTTGTTGTTTTAATTTCTGTTGGGAACTTGAACCTCTGCCAAAACCCCAATCTTTATCCTGTTCAAGGGTATGTTGTCCTGAGCTAAACCTTCTGAGTGGGTTGTGACAAATACCCACAGCTTTGGAGTTATGAAGTCTTGACAGTCCTGGCTAGTGAATGGATTTGGTTTTGACAGTGGTGGTCAGGAACAGGTCCCTTTTTTGGCTGTTTCTACAGATGGTTTGCATCTTTTAGCAATATTTGCAAAGTGCTGAGTGTGAGAGCAGATGTCTCACCTGGAAAGGGTAGTGCTATTGCCCTTGTGATGGAGTGGGAAAATGTGTATCTTAACACTGGTGGTGTCCACTGTAAGTTTAGGGATAATTTTATCACAGATTGTACTTCTGTAACACCTTAGATTAATGTCATAATGTTAAAATTTATTGCAAAGTTTAGACATTTTATTAAGCAAAATACATCAGGTGCGGGACGACTTACTGAATTCGTTCTTATCTGAGCATGATGTGGGGGCGTGGTGAGAGCTGTGGACTGTGACGGGGGAGCAGATTTCAAGTTGTTATGTGCATAAGAAGCTGAAAACACCTAAATCTTTACAAACTTTAAGAAAGTAGGCATAGTATGCCTGAGATTTCCTTGAGTGTGAGTAAAATATTTGTCAAATGCTACATTCCTCCTGGTAAAAATGTGCTGTGGCTTTCCTACTGCTTTGCACCTATCACATCTGCAATCTCTAAAACTAAGTTTGGTGGTTCTCCTCTCATTCTGTAATTCAGCTGTTGCTGTGTCTTACACTCTCCTGACAGTCGGGCACTGCAGCATTGGTACCAGGTGCTTGCTTGTCCCCTCTATGATACAGAAATGAATATAATTCATTTGCCTCTGATTTTTTATCCTCTACCTTCCTTTCTACCTGTCTGTCTTTTAGATCAACTGGAATACTTCTCAAGTCACATGCAGCACCATTCTGTCAGGAAACCCCTTCTGTTTGTCCTGGTGGAGGAACAGCTTGGACACTGCCATGGCCACCATTTTCAGCCTCACACAGTTGGTCTCACAGAGCCCAACACTGGGTCACCAGGTAGGTTTTTCTGTCAATGACCAAATGTGCCGTTGAAAGCAGCTGTTAATGTCCTTACACAGTTATTATTATATGTATTATAATTCTTTTTTTGCCTTCCAAGCATCACGTTGACGTCTGACAGGCTCCCATTGTTGGAAACAATGGTTTTGGATGATCTACCTAACTTAGAAGATACACATGCCTCCTTGTACTCCTCAGCTATGGAAGACTTAGAGGTGGATTTTGATTCAGGACTGGAGGAAGATGAACTGAAACAGGAGGCTGCTTCTGGGGATTCCACAATTTTTGTAGCTTTTAAAGGAAATATAAGTGACAGAGACTTTGAGCAGAAGCTGGATACCATACTGGAGAATGTGCCTGGCCTTTTACACATGGGTAATGTCCTTATTGTCACTTTTCAGCTGTCCTTAAAATGCTTATTTAGGTAGTCAGGGTACTTGCTCAAAAAATAAATTGTATTGGGTTTGAGCTACTTAATTTGTAATGGTATTTGTTGGGGTTATTCTTAGTGAATTTGCAAGCTGTTCTTCTCAGAAATGCAGACTACAAGTGTCTGTTGTTTTGTTGTTTAAAACTGATTTATTTAGTAAGTTCATTCATTTCTCTTCTCTTTCCACATTTTACCTGGTTTTATTCTCTTTCATGTCCCTCTATTACACAGGGCTGTGTTATATGAAAGTGAAACCAGGCTTGTTCACACAGGAGATGTTTTACTGCCCAAACTGTCCAATTTAAACTACTGCAGTTCATCTGAGAATGGGTTCACTCTCCAGTACCTGTGACATTACTGCCCTTTTCTGACCTACCCTACCTGCTTGATTGATTGATTGATTGATTTGTGTTGTGGAATGGGGAGTGCCCTCATGTACCCCTGAATGCTGACCCAGCTCTGGGAACAGCTCCATGGCAAGTCAGTGATAACAGGCTTTTTGGGACATTATTTACCAGCATGTTTAGGTCTGGAAAAAGATATTTGTCCCCTGCCTGAGCATCCTTGCAAAAGATAGGTCTTATGCTGATTACTGATGGCTGCTCAGTTAGGTAGCCTTGAATGTTTTCTTCAACAGTGTCAAACACCTTTTCAGAAAAATAACACATTACTTCTCAATAAGCAAACTGAATTTCTTTGTCGCTTTATTCCTTTCCTTCAGTTTTGTCCGTGTAGTCAGCTGGCATCAGTTTGTTGGGTTCTTGCTGTTGCTCAGAGAGATAAAAAAGCTGGGCTAAGACAAAAATACTATGAAGAAATACCGCAGTTTTGAGCTGTATCTTACAAACAGTTGGAAGGAGATGTAAACTGACAGACGGTTACTGGTGTGAAGGGATGTGTGTAATACCACACATGAGTTGTGTAGTTTTTGATGTGAAATAAATTCAGTCTATAGCTGCACGTTGTCATCTTTGTTATACAGAGGCATCTGCATGCTGAGTCTGTTATAAATATGAATGCCAGGATTAATAAACATGATTCAGACCTCAGCTGAGAAAGCAAATTTTCAAAATCAAAGTCAAGTTAATTTGAAAATTATCCAGGTGAGAAGTTATTGAAACTGATTCAGAACAAAATAGGATATCCTGAATGTGGAGTTAGTAAGTAACATGGGGTTATCTTGGCAGATGCAGTGTTTGAAAAATGAGAAACTTGGATACAAATACGTAGAAATACTGAAACAGATAATACAATTTTTCTATATAAAATATTGGAACATTAATAACAGAAAATATAGGACTGTTCAAACCTCCACAAAAGGGGATTTTAAAACTCCTCCTGGCATGTTTCCAGCCAAATCCAGGTTTATAGGTAGGACGAGGATGAATTTAATAATTCCATCACTGTAGCAGCAAAAGGGGCTTGGTGAATTAGTGGTGAACAAGAGATTCCTAAATAGGAATGAATGTTGGCATTCTTAACTAATATGTTCTTCAGACTCCAAAAGTTAGCAAATATTTAGTGAATCTAGGGTTACAGTGGAGGAACTGGCTGATGAAAATTTGGGTCAATGCTTTCGGTTTTGAGAGGAACTTTCTTTACAGAAAGATAGAAACTGGAAACTTAAAAAGGTATATTGGGATTATCTTTTTAACTAACCTTAACTACATTTTGTAACAATCATTTAGGTAGGTATCCCTTTGGATAGTGTATCCAACATATCTGCCCAACCTTTTTGCTGTTACTTTGCAAACCACTGATCTTTGTAGAAACATACATGTGTAGAACAGGTTTCCAGAAAACCTGCAAGTAAATATTTTGCATGACTTTGAGATGCTTTTTGGCAGTGGATTTGAAATACTTACCCAGAAAATGAAATAATAAGATAGAAATCAATGAAATATTGCTAAGACTCTGTTGGCACTGGTCTTGTGAAAAAAAAAAAAAAAAAGATTTCACAAGCATTTGTAGAGCAAATATTTCAAGCGTTTAATTCCTGGAGTCACTTTTGTCCCACATCCATCTGGTTCACAAACAAACGTACTGTATCACGGGGCTGGAGCCCCTCTGCTCTGGAGCCAGGCTGGGAGACCTGGGGGTGCTCACCTGGAGAAGAGAAGAATCCAGGGAGACCTGAGAGCCCCTTCCAGGGCCTGAAGGGGCTCCAGGAGAGCTGGAGAGGGACTTGGGACAAGGGATGGAGGGACAGGACAAGGGGGAATGGCCTTAAAATGAAGGAGTCTAGGTTTTAGATGGGATATTGGGAAGGAATTCTTCCCTGTGAGGGTGGTAAGACCCTGGCACAGGTTGCCCAGAGAAGCCGTGGCTGCCCCATCCCTTGGAAGTGTCCAAGGCCAGGTTGGACGGGGCTTGGAGCAACCTGGGATAGTGGAAGGTGTCCCCGCCCATGGCAAGAGGGGGAATGAGATGGACTTTAAGGTCCCTTCCAACCCAAATCTAATACCTATAATTGTATATAATCTGTTTTATCAGATATTTTCTTATCTTTCCAAAGTAGTTTATCCACAGAATATTTCAATTTTTGAGTAATACTATCAAGTGATTGTGTTGTTTATTGCATTGGTTATCATTTGAGTAGCTGTTTTACTGCTAATTTTTTGGAAAATCCCTGATGTGGTTTGGCAGCATTGATTGCTGTACACCTGTGTGGGGAAAAATCTCCTGTACCTGAGACTAAGCACTGGCAATTTTCAAAGCCAAATACGGTTTCATTTTTTTCAACTTTTAAACCAAGTTGTTTCATCAGACGTGTTTAAAAACTGCCTTTGCACTGACTTTGATTGTTTGTCCATCAAGAATCCAACAAGTTAAAAGTGCAGAAGATAGAGCCTTGGAACAGCGTTCGTGTCACCTTCAACATCCCCCGGGAAGCTGCCGAGCGGCTGCGAATCCTGGCTCAGAACAACAACCAACAGCTCCGAGACCTGGGCATTCTCTCAGTTCAGATTGAAGGTATTTCACACCAAATCTGCTTCCAAAGCTCAGATTTAAGTAGACTCAAAAAGCGGTTTAGTGTGCTTGGTTAGCGTTGCAAAACTTGTAAGTTACTACTTTAGCTTTAGTGAAAAAGATAGCTCATGACTTTTATTCTCTCAAGAATAAAGTTTACTACTAATAAAAATGAAAGCTGGAAATGCTCTGGGCGTCAGGAACCCTCCTGAAAAATGTTTTCTGTGTGTTGACTAGGAAGGGGTTGGCTGATTTTCTTTCCCTGTTGTTTCATATGAGGTTTTCTTTAAGACAAGTTTTCAGTGGATTTCACAGTTACCAAATCCATTCTGGACAGCTGTCCAGGAGCACCCTCAGGATGAAACCAAGGGTAGGTAATGCTTGTCAAGACATTTGTTCTTCTGAAAACTGAAATCCAGGAGGGTGGTGTGATGTGTAAGTGTCCCTCTAAAGTGCGCAGTGGAGGTGAAGCCTGTTCTTCCTTCCTCGGCATCTCTCAAATGTCCTTTTGCAAATGTCTGTGCTCTGCTTTTCTGTCTCTCCTGTTCACCCAACCTGTGCATTACTTTAGGGGAAGGTGCTATCAACTTGGCTTTAGCCCAGAGCAGGAGCCAGGATGTGCGGATCAACGGGCCCCTGGGAGCGAGCAACGCCATGCGCATGGACACGGGGTTCCCCATGCAGGGGGGGCAAGGTAAATCCCCTCAGGGCTTCTTCGTGGTGCTTCAGACACTCAGAAATTTGCTGCTGTGCTAATGAAACTCCACTGGTTACAGCAACTATTGTTTGCGGAATTCTAATTGCCATTTAAATTCACGTCTGTTCTTGTTCCGTGCTGTCAAACCATGTCCTATGTTATGTAAATAAATTGTTGGGTGCATTGTGTCCCGCAAACATTGGAGTGATTTTGGTGGGGCCAATTGGTTTGTTTTCAGGTATTTTGAGGGTGTGGTGGTTTGGGGTTTTGTTGGTTAGCTGGTTTGTTTGGGGTTTTTTTACATAAAGCCTGTTAAAGCAGATGAGTTGAGTGTAGTGAATTCACTTTGAAATATGCACACATTTTCACAGTGTTCTGTGTGGTTCCCTTTATGGAAATGTGCATAAGTCTTTATTCAGTGTACAATAACCTGTCTTGGATTAAATCTATTAGAATTATGGGAAGGACAGGACACTGTCATTGTTACTCTCGTCTTATTTTCTGATAAACTTTTGAGATCTGATCATAAAGAAGGAATTTTTGTGGAGAGGTGTAGTTTGTTAAACTATATTTTAGAGCATTGTATATGCTTAAGGATTTTTTAACTACAAAATTCAGATTTGACAAAGAGTTTTTACAAAGAAAGCTGCTATCTAATTTATTAAAATAGCTGAATCATAAGGCAAAATAAATAACTAATACTTTAGTAAATAGGATTTAAAGCAACTAAACCAGGCCCATTTTTGGGCAGTTTATCTAAGATGCATTTGTGGCTGTTGAGGAGAAGGAATGGAAAGAACATTTCAACTTTGTAGAAACCTAATTAAAAAGTAGTGAAGTCTTTGTCCTTAACAAAGACTGTAAAACATTTAAAGAAGGGCTCTACTCTCCACTGTGCTGATCAGAGCCTTCATTTCCTGTCTGCAGGTCAACAACATCACAGCAATGTAACCAACAGGGCAACAATAGCAATCATTTTAGAAAATAGCAGCCTGTGGAAATGAAACATTGAATTTTTTTCTCTCTTGCAACATCTCAGTTTCTTTCTAGTTTCAGATTTTGCAAACGCCTGAGTTACACGTACAGCTTTGATACAATCTTGTCACTCGGTGCTTTCAGTGGCAGGTCAGGCTCACATTAATTCATGAGTCAGTAGTGTTTCCTTTCATACTATTTTTAAAAATTTGGTGTTAAAGAAAAAGCTACAGCATGACCTGAACTTGTTTGTTTGATACCAGGGAATCTGAGGTTTCAGAGAGGTGTGTCCTCAGGTTATTTTGGACAAACAATTCTTGAAGTCTAAAGAAATGTTTCACTGACAAATATAATTTTTTCTTGTTAAAAGAAAAATTCTAAAATTCTTTTCTATGTAACTGCAAGACTTGATCATTTCTATTTTTATTTTTTAAGGTTTAATAAGAATGAGCAATGCTGCAGCTGTCATGATGTCCCAGGGTGGAAATGTGCCCTCCTCTATGGTGGCAAGTGGTGCTAGTGCTGAGCTGCAGCCACGAACACCTCGGCCTTCCTCACAGCCAGGTGGTAAAATTAATTTAGTCATAGTACTGATCTGAAAATGTTCTTAAATTTTGATTCTTCAGCACACAGGCTTGAGTGTGTACTTATGAGAGTATTCCAGAATTGTTCTGAAACATTTTCCCCGCCTTTCTGGGAGCTACTCTTTCTGTGAAAACCTCCCTTTCCCCTTAACCTGTTAAATTTTTTCAAATAATTTGAGTGCCTGATAAGTCACCAGCTTGCTTGGTATTTTGTTCAAATGTGTTGAGCAATGGCAGTGGTATTTTTGCACTTGAACTGTCATGACTGAGCTTTATGCTTAGCTGAAGGTAAGAGAAGGATTAGTTCAATGAGGCAGGAATATTTCTGGTGCTCTTTTTTTCTCTCTTTTCGGGAAGGGTGGATAGACTGGTAGTTTAAAGACTGGGGGTCTGGCGGGTGTGAATGTTTTAGGGTTTATTGTTCACAGGTTGCCCAGGGAAGTGGTCATGGCACCAAGCCTGACAGAGTTCAGGGAGTGTCTGGATGATGCTCTTAGTCCTGTGGTTTAATTTTAGGTGGTCCTGCCAGGAGCAGGGATTTGGACTCAATGGTCCTTCCAGCTGAGATACTCTGTGATTCTGCAGTTCTGAGTGTGTAGAAGGCTCACATCAGTCTGTAGCATTGTGGGGCTGTTGTGCTTTATTTTAGAGGATATAAATTGATAAGACCTGGTTTCTCTGGAATATGAATTTTTATGCAGAGTAAGAAAATGCAAGCAAGCAATTTCACCTTTCTTGTTTTGGGATGGGTTTTGTCTACAGTAGGTTTTGGTTTTTTTTTTAATTATTTTTCTTTGCTATTTTAATAGATGCAATGGACCCACTCTTATCTGGGCTAAATATACAGCAGCAAAATCATCCATCTGGATCTTTAGCTCCCCAGCTCCATTCAATGCAGTCAGTTCCTGTAAACAGGCAGCTGAACTCAGCCAACTTTCAGCAGCTACAGCAGCAGCAGCAGTTGCAGAATCGGCCTCCCCAGCCACATCAGCAGCCACAGCAGGGTATTCGACCTTCATTCACTTCACCAGCACAGGTTCCAGTTCCCCCTGGCTGGAACCAGCTTCCTTCTGGAGCACTTCAGCCTCCTCCAACCCAGGGAGCACTGGGTACATTGACAGTAAACCAGGGTTGGAAAAAGGCCCCATTGCCTGGACAAATGCAGCAGCAGCTTCAAGCAAGACCATCTCTAGCAACAGTACAAACTCCTACTCATCCTCCACCTCCATATCCTTTTGGAAGCCAGCAAGCTTCCCAGGCTCACTCAAACTTTCCCCAGATGAGCAATCCTGGCCAATTTACTGCTCCTCAAATGAAAAGCCTTCAGGGAGGGCCCTCACGGGTTCCTACGCCACTACAACAACCCCACCTGACCAATAAGTCTCCTGCTTCTTCTCCCTCCTCCTTCCAGCAGGGCTCTCCTGCCTCATCTCCAACCGTTAACCAGACGCAGCAGCAGCTGGGACCAAGGCCTCCCCAGAGTAGCACGCTTCCCCAGGGATTCCAGCAGCCTGTCAGTTCTCCTAGTCGTAATCCTATGGTGCAACAGGGGAACGTACCCCCCAACTTCATGGTGATGCAGCAGCAAAACCAAGGTCCACAAGGTTTACACCCTGGTTTAGGAGGTAAGAAGTACTGAGACCTTTGATTTTAAAAAGAAAAGAAACATAAAGTGTCTAGAACTAATGTTGCTGTTAGTTCTGAAAAGGTCCTTTTATGAGACAGAATCAACGAATAGATGGAGTGTGAGGTGGATATTGGTGAATGAGCATCAGGATCACTTGGCCACCATCTACTCTGTCTCTGTCCTGCAGTGTCACAGAGATGCGTGAGGGCTCAGGGAGGAGTTGCTGTGTGCATTGCTGCTAGTCATCCTGTTGACAGCTCTTCTATTGCCTTTAAGCAACCTTAGGATGATCAGAGATGGTATGGGGATTTTAAGTTTGGGGTTGTTCCTTCTAGGGGGAAAGGGGAGGACTTTTTGTGAGAGAGTGTAATGAAAACAAATTTTCTTTCTTTCTTCAGCTTCCTCTGTCACCATTTACATTTTCTACTACAGAAGTGAGGCATTGTTTTGCATCTTCTTTTCTAAGCTGTGGATGTTTCTTCTTCACCCTGTCTTTATTTGTCACCAGTTTCTTCCCATATGAAGAGGAAAGAGCTATTGTTGCCATGCTGTTGTACTCCCTATCCTAAAATTAAGAGGTTAAGGGATGTTTTAATTTCTCATTTGGCTATGTTGTCTTTAGTTTTCTCTTTGGACCAATGCATTCACTTCTTTTCCTTGCTACTCCTAGAGTTCTTCTCTAACAATGAAGGCATTTCTTTTGTCAGTCCCAGGATCTCTTTTGTGTTCTTGGTAGTTTTTTTCCCCTTGAGCCCTTTGTATTTCCGTGCAGATTTGTCGTGCTTCTCTTTGCTCACTCATTTGTTTATCTTCCTCTTGGATGGCTGTTCTCAGGTCCCAGTTCTTCCTTAAACCTTTGAAATAATTTCTTTATGTACTTATAAAATATGGACCGTATTCTTTGTCCACCTACACACACATTCTAGTTTCTTGCATTCTCATGTTGTACATCCAAAATCTGTCCAAACACGGTAAGGAATTCCTGTTTCTTCGTCTACTGATCTGGACAAGCTTCTTGTTTCCCCTGTTTGTACCATGGGTCTCGTTTGAATTCAGATGAATTTTCTGTGTTTCAAGGTTCTCCTCTTGGAATCTGCCAGTGCCCTACACTTGGTGTATCTTATTTTGTCTCCATCTGGAAGCAGTTATTCATTATTTATTATAGTCACATTTCCCTGCAGTTTTGCCTCACCAGCCATATGTCCCCATCAGAAATCTTAGCCATGACCTTTAGCCAGTATAATCTCTGTGTTCTGCTTCCTAACTAAACCTACTACAAACAAACCTCTTTTTTTGAGTTAAGTGACACCAGAAATAAACTATCAAAATATGTTATTTGGTCTTATTGTAGACCTTATTGCGAAAATCAACAATCCTGCTGTTGATTCCTATGTGCAAAACTTCCCTAGAAGTTTATCAGAACTAAAACTGGAGTCCAGTGATGTGGTGTTTCAGGAAATCTGTTTCTGGATTTGCAGATATATTTGGTGCTTGACCTATAGACTTGATTACCTTGAAATATTAATTACAACCTAATACCAGATAATTAGCACAAGCAGTACAATTAAGTGTGCAAGAAAGCTGTAACTGCAGAAGGAACTGAAGTCACATTCTGGCACTGGGTCAGGAAAATATAGGGGGCAGTGGGCAGGGTTGCTTCAAAGTCTGAGGCATTGTGTAGACAGTGAGTTAAAAAGAAGTGGGTTCTCTTAAATCCATCCACTCTGCTGCTCATGTTGGCAGGTAGCAGGGGAGGTTTTTCCCTCTGTCCCAGGCAGCAGTGATGTTTGGGTGTGCCAAAGTGTGGGTTTGGTGCCACATAAGGGCCTCAAAGAATTCCTTGCTCTTGCAGCAGGAATAGCAGAGTTACTTGAATGAGCAGCAGGTCTGGACGTACTGAACTGAGGGGTTCCTCAGCCCACTCTGGGATGAAAAGACCCTTTGAGTGTGTGTGCACACAGCAGCACTGATAAGGAGTGTCTGCCTGGTCTGTCAGAGTTGGTGAAAGGAGCACATCACTAACAAAAATACCAGTTATTTGTGTTTGTGTACATGGACTAAGTTAAGGGTGTGCTAAGAGATGCAGTAGAGCAGAAAGCAACAAACCACGTTATTTTAATTTCTAATTTCTACGAGGTCAGATGCGGACTTTTCACCTTCTCTGGGCAGTAAGTTTTGTACTTAAATTATAGTTTGAAATTAGTCGTAGTAATTTGTTAGACAGAATTATTGCACGGGTAAGAACTATAAATGTGTTCAGTGGATTTTGTATATTGGCAAAAAACAATTTCTACCTAAACCTGTCATATGACAGCATAGACTCGAAGGTATTCTCCAATTATAGATTTTGTCTATTTTTTTCTTCCCATTTTCCGTACTAACTAATCAGAAAATTCTCATGTTCAGGAATGCCCAAGCGGCTCCCCCCGGGGTTCCCTGCTGGCCAGGCTAACCAGAACTTCCTGCAAGGTCAGGTGCCTTCCACAGCTCCAGGAACACCAGGGAACAGCGGAGCGCCGCAGCTGCAAACCAGCCAGAACGTGCAGCACACAGGTCTGACTGCAGTGGGGCGTTCCTCAGCTTTTTCCATTTTCCATTCGTAGCACACGATGCCTTTTCCTGTGCCACACGGGTCCCAAACCATTAAACTCCTGCCATTAACAGGGAGCTGCTGGCTGGGGCTGCAGCAGCACTCTAGGTGTAGTGCTGGATAGGGAAGAGAAAAGCATAAGGCTGCTCATGTTTCTCAAAACCCAACTATTATTGATGAGGACTGTGGGTCCGGGCTTCAGAAGCAGCTGTTGAGAAATTGAATGGAAGGTAGCACTGAAATTTGGAGGCAATGGGTAATAAAGATACAACACAAAAGGAACTTCTTGTACAGAAAAAAAAAGTGTAATTGTCTTAGAAGCAGAACAGCAGAATAATCTTGTTCTGCTTTGAAAAGATTATTTATTACTTCCTTCCAAAATTTGGGAAGTCTGCTTAAAGTGTGAAAATGAAATCTTTCATTTACAAATGTCTCCATTTAACAACTCAATTATTAGTCTTTTGGCTGGATTACAGATACCCTAATGATGTCATTTCATCAGTACTCTGTGTGCATTTATTCTTTAACCCATTATAAAGTACCCTCAGAGTTTGAAGCTTATTTTGGTTAGGAATTGCTCTGCTGAGTTAGGTGACATTATGGAAGATTTTCAAACTTAGGTGCAGATAACAACTGAAATAAAGTTTCTGTTCTGTCTTCTGCAGTGGGATACAGGGGAAGTACCAGTCCAAGTGTTTATTTTGAGACATATGATGTTCTGTTTTGACAACTAACATGTGTCTATAGCATCAAACTTTGCATCCCAGGACTGCAAGTATATGAGATACGCCAGTTTATTGGAAAAGGGAGGAAAACAGTTTTGGAGTACTCAACATTTAAAGGTGTGAAAACTCTTACAGTCCTCCAGTTAGTTTCTTACTGGTATTTTCTTTTTATTTTCTTAAGGTGGCCAAGGATCTGGACCTCCTCAAACTCAGATGCAAGCAGCACATGGCCCACCAAATATGATGCAGACCAATCTAATGGGACTTCATGGAAATATGAACAACCAGCAGGCTGGTGCTAGTGGGGTGCCACAGGTTAACATGGGCAACATGCAGGGGCAGCCTCAGCAAGGACCACAGTCCCAGCTTATGGGGATGCATCAGCAAATCGTGTCCTCTCAAGGACAGATGGTGAACATTCAGGCTCAGGGATCACTGAACCCTCAAAACCAGATGATACTTTCTCGAACTCAGCTCGTGCCGCAAGGCCAGATGATGGTGACACCTCAAAACCAAAATCTTGGTCCCTCTCCCCAAAGGATGACCCCACCCAAACAAATGATTCCTCAGCAGGGACAGCAGATGATGTCCACACACAATCAGATGATGGGACCTCAGGGCCAGGTCTTGCTACAGCAAAATTCAATGATGGAACAGATGATGACCACTCAGATGCAAGGAAATAAACAGCCTTTTAATACTCAAAACCAGTCCAATGTTATGACGGGGCCAGCTCAACTGATGAGAGGACCAACCCCAAACATGCAAGGAAACATGGTGCAGTTCACTGGGCAGATGATGGCACAGCAAGGCCCCGTGAATGGGAATCCTTCTCAGGTGATGGGAATTCAAGGGCAAGTTTTAAGACCCACTGGACCTGGTCCTCACATCTCTCAGCAACTTGGGGATACTGCGACCACAACAAACAACGATGGGAACTTGACACAGATGTTACCTGAGGTTCCTGTGCAGCAGCCAAACATGGTGCCTTCTCATATGCAAGGAATGCAAGGAAACAACAATGCTTCAGGGAGTCATTTCTCTGGCCATGGGCTGCCTTTCAATACAGGGTTTAGTGGAACTCCCAATGGGAATCAGGTTTCTTGTGGGCAGAGTCCTGTGTTTCCTGTCAATAAAGATGTGACGCTCACAAGTCCGCTCTTGGTTAACCTTCTCCAGAGCGATATCTCAGCAGGGCACTTTGGTGTGAACAACAAACAGAATAACCAGAATGCCAACAAGCCAAAGAAGAAGAAGCCTCCAAGGAAGAAGAAAAATAATCAACAGCTAGAACAAACAACGTAGGTTTAATATTACAGTGTTTTTTATAAGGGGCATGAAGAAGCTCCACAGGCACCTTGTCAATATTTTATCAGCAAGTAATGGGTGAGAAAGGACCTGTATTTAATTCATGTTGTAGCAGTTTCTCTCAAGAGTCTGTCATTGGAATGTTTGTTCAAGATTAAAAATACCATGCAAATATCCAAACTCAGTTATAAACCCAACTTTACCAGCACTGTTCCTTACCTTTACTAGGTGAAGGAAGTTTAGCATGTGGCCCATGGTGCCACAGCCCTTGGAAGAGGAGGCTGCCTTTTTTAAGCAGTCTGACAGCCATGATCAAAGGGTGGGGAGTACATCCAGAAGAGCTAGAAGCCTCTATATAACATGTGCAGGACAGATTTTGAGAGGTTGTTTCCTGAATTATGTGCATATCCTGACACATTTCTGCCTGGAATTGAGCTGGACTTCTCTCTTAGTTGAAGCTGCGGCTAGAATTTAGAAGGAGGAATCTGGTACTTTCTGGGTGTGAGATTAACAAATCCAAGCAATGCTGGTTTTCCTGGCCTAGCAGAGATTAGGAAGGAAAAAAAAAACCCCACAGCTCTTGAGAGAGAGGAGGCCAGTGGAAAAGACTGAAAAATAATGAACGAATGTGTCTTTTTAGTGAAAATACAAGATTGCAGAATCTCTCTCTTCTTCCCTCTTTGGCCAGCGTGTTGTTTCTTGGCCAGCTGTCCTGTAACCATTTGCCATTGACAGTCCACTGTCAGCCAGCACAGGGTGGTAGCTGCTGCTGCTGTGCCATTATTCAGCTGAAATGGGGAAGGCAGATGTGCTTTATCTAATTATCCTGATGCTGCAGATGAGCCCATGGGGCATTAGCAGGAATCCACCTGATGGTACTTCGGGGGATTGTTTTCGATCAGGGAAAAATGGGAAAAATGAAAAACATTTGCACAGAAAATGATAACACAGAAATATCCAAATATCAAAATTAAATTCTTAAAACCAAACAAAAAGGTGGCAATAGCACACTAAGCTCCTGGCGTGGCTCTGGTTCCACCAGTCTGGCCCCTTTGAATAATCGTTATGTCTTTAACCTGAAGTTTATGCTGCCTTTCCTAGGGACACATGTTCAGTTCAGTGCAAGGAGAAGATGCCATCAAGTACTAAGCAACTGTTCAATATTTTAATTTTTCCCTTGGTTATTCAGTGTGTAGCCCCAGCCTGCATTTTCTGCACAGTGTCAAGATTCCTTTGTGAAGGTGGAATTAATAATTTCATGGACATTTAAATCGTGGACTGAAAAACTCACATCATCTATAGCAAGTGATCTTTTGTGACAATCATTGATTGGCTTAACTAGTATAAAAATAAAATGCAGAAATGCTGTAAGGTAAAGCAAAGCATACTAATTTAATAGGCCTTGGAAAAAAGCTTTTCAAGCCTCTCCTGTATAGTTGTTTACAGTCATGGTATGGCTTGTCAGGTCCTCACTGCTGCTGTGTGATCTCAGATTGCAGCTGGAGGAGGACACAGTCTGTGGCCAGATGTGGAAATCTGGGTAAAGTAACTTGGCCAGCACCAAGTGTGTGGCCAGTCTGCAGCTTTGGGATGACTTAGAAACTGAACGCAGACACCAGTTCCTCCAGTCCAAATAGATTCCAATAAAACAATGGTAACCACTGCTGTAGCAAGTGCCTTGCTGTGGAAGTGACAGAGGATTCAGAGGGAGCAGATGAGTTGGCACCATCTTCTGAAAAAAAAATCCATTAATCATTAAAGAAAACTCTTCTTAGGATTTTGTTTTCATTGGTCTTACTGATGAGCACCCAGCCTCAGTGTGGCCTGGGAATAGCAATAAGTGGGTCTATAAAGCTCTTCCTCTGAGCTTGCAAATCCTCACAAGACTATTTGCTTATTAAAAAGTTTTCACAGTAGAAGAAGTTTCAATTACAGCTTTTGTAATGAGCTATGACAGCTCAATTCCAGCTCCTAAATAAGGCTTTGAATCAGATTTCAGTGTAATTAACAAAGGAACCAGAATGTTGTTCTGATATGGATGAGCATTTTGGTTCTACATGGGCTATATCAATACTTGATCCTTGCAGAAGCACTAAGAAGGGAGCTGTTCTTACAAAAGTTCCTGAGTTTATTCTCCAGCAAAAAGAGGGAGACTGCAGTGAAAGCTGGCTGTAACACCTTCCTGCCTCCCTCACTCCTTCCCTCACATCATTGGGCAAGCTCACCATTTTCCTGCCTTGGAATTGGCAGGAATTAAATCCGATTTGAATTACTTTCTCTTGCGTCAGAAGCAAATAGGATGCTTTTCATCTCGGCTTCCTCTCTGTCATTCTTCCTCAGAGATTTTAGAATTCGATTCCTTGTGTGGAAATGCAGCTAAGTTGATAAAGACACTAAAAAGAAATAATTTCTGACAAATACTAGCATAGTAACAAAAGTACAATTACTAATCTGGATTGCAGTCATGTTGGAATGTAAATAGGATAAGTGAGCTATTGAAAGAGTTTATTCAGCTGAGTCTAAAATAGTTTCAAGGTTTTGCTTAATTGAGCAACTTTGCATTGGAATGAAACCAGGACATTTTGATTGTTTAAAAGTGTTTACATCATTGTGTGCTGAACTTGAAGACTGTGGGTAATGGGATGTAAACTGAGGAACAAGATGCTAGGTGAAATGGGATTGTGGATAAAACAGTTTGGTTAATTCTATTAAATCCATGCACAAACAAGCAGTTGTTTAATGTTCCCCTTTGCACAGACCATGAACACCTTGTGCACTGGTAGAACAGAAATAATCCACTGTGGGAGGTCATTCCCAGTGCTGCCACTCAGGTTTGCAGTGCCAGTGCAGGTGGTGACAGCACTGCAGGACAGAGGCTTTTCCCAGGCAGCCTCGGAGGGTTTCGCTGCAGGTGCCAGTCCCCTGGCAGAGCTGGGAAATGCCTTCACTCAGCAGCAGGGGAGGAGCCTCTCTCTACCACCAGAGCTGCTGCTCCTGGGCCGGGCTGGCTCTGCCACATCTGTCATTTTAGGTTTGCTCTCCTTATGACACAGCTGCCACCTTCTCTGGTTTGTTTGGTTTGGGTTTTCCTGGAGCTCTTTCTCCGCTCTGATGAGGGATTTGTATCTAAAGGTTGTACTTCAAAGTGCAGCTGGTAGAGCAGAGGGACTGGTGATAACAATCCAGACTGTACCTGGTGTGCAGTTACTTTTATATATTTTTTTACATCTAGAGCAGTAGAAAAGAAGAATAAATATGGAATATTTTGTCCCTCACACAAATATCTTGCTATTCATATTCTGGTTATTTTTCACATTGCTAAGCATGCCCGGTGAATTTCAGCTGCATTAGAGATTCAGTTGATGTTTAAATTTTCCAGCAATGACAGAAGCAGCCTTTCTTACCCTAGCTGCTCTTTGCTGGCAAACCAAGCTCAGGTCTGTTCTGCCAGATTTGCACAAACCCATCTGGCAGGAGGTGTTTGCTAAGGATCCACTGTGCACCAGGTTTGTTTTCTGGGTTAAACCTGTCTGTGCAGTGATGCTGTGTATCAGCTTTGAGCTGAGCTTTAACTGTAGCATTTTTAATCTCCCACCATTGTAAATAAACAGCAAAATTGACAAATTTGAGATTGCATTCACAATTTTAGGCATTCTTTCAGTTCACATGGCTGGCGCCTGCACCAAAGGCTGCAGTTCCTCTGGGTGATTTCGCTGGCAGAATTTTTGTTCTTTTGTGGCTGTTAGTATAATGCTCTGGGGCATATCTCAGCATTTTGCTAGTTTTCACTGAATTTATTGGTGGGGTATGTAAGTCTACACCACCTGTAGCACAAAAATTGGTAGTGTGCTGGATTAGACACAGCATTGCACTCCAGGTGCTTTCCTTGGCAGTACTTGCCCTCAGCAGCAGTGGCTGGAACAGCCCTGTTTGCCCTGTTCTCACCTTTCTTCCCTCTTGGTGTATGTTTTCTCCAGTTCTGACCCACAAAAATTCAGGGATTTCCAGTCACTTGCTGCTTTTTGAATGTTGGTTAGATAGCTGATAGAACATTAGGACAGGCCAGGTGTCTCCATGGGTGTCTACAGCTTTGGGTCAGCTGTACAGATGCCAGAAACTGTTATTCTCAAGTAAATTGGAATAGGATCGATCTCCCCACCTTCATGTATTTCAAATTCTTATTTTGCCGAAAATGTTGCTTTTGTCCATGGCATTTCTGCATGATTCTGCCTTTCTTTATTGGCAGTGTACTTTCTTTGATGTCTTTAATTTTAGCTTAGAGCTTTTCTTGCATAGATCTTCCCATGACCTTCATATATTCATGAAGGTGATAAGCAGTTTAGTTCTTCTACTCTTCCTCCCTCTTTGTTTTACATCCTCTGACCATATATTGATAGCTATAGAAACTTGGGTTTTTTCTAAGTCTGAAAAAACTGTCTTGATTTAGTCAAAGTATTGAGCACTGAGTCTGAACAATTTTAAATTGTCCTAGAGAGTCTCCTGGAGATCAGATTCCTCAGGAGAAGGGCTTGGGGGTGCTGATGGATGAAATACTGAATGTGACTCAGCAATGTGCACTCACAGCCCAGAACCCCACCGAGTCCTGGGCTGATCCCGTAGTGTGGGCAGTGGGTCCAGGGGCATTCTGCCCCTCTGCCCCACTCAGGTGAGACCCCACCTGCAGAGCTGCCTCCAACCCTGAGGCACAAGAAGGACATTCCTCTGGAGAGAGTCCAGAGGAGACCACAAAGATGCTCCAAGGGCTGGAGCCCCTCTGCTCTGGAGCCAGGCTGGGAGA
>VZTF01006610.1:42127-69721 GCA_013397755.1 Cnemophilus loriae | reverse complement strand
AAGGTGTCCCTGCCCATGGCAGGAGGTGGAATGAGATGGGCGTTAAGGTCCCTTCCAACCCGGACGAGCATGTGATCACTTACAGAGCCCCAGTACCACACAGGTCTGTGCTCTGGAGGGTGACTGCAATGTCTGACACGTCAGTGCAGTTGTGCTGTGATGTTATCAGAGGTCTTGGATACCCTGAGTGAGTCACTTCTGGGTGCAGTACTGGAAGAAAAGGTGCTACCATTAAAATAAATAAAAAATGCATCTACCCATGGCACTTGCTTATCCATACAGATGTAGGAAAGCCTGTTTAGTTGAAATATATGTAGCTCTATCATTTGAAATATCCATTGGCATTCTCTTACTTATAAAGCTCAGATTCACAGCAGAAATAAATGTTTAAGATCAACAGAGCACCAGGCAACTTGTTTCCTTTTCAGTAGTACGTAAGGCAGTGGCTATACACAGACCTGGTGTATGTGTCTCAGTCTGGTAAATTACATCAGAGGCATTTCAGTGGGTTATTCCAGGTGTGTGGAGAGTGCTAGGAGTTAATTACTTGAGTACTTAGTTACAGAAGCAGAAATCAAACACTGATGCAGGGGCTGGATCTTAATTGGAATTATTTCTGTTTCAGCTCTTCAGAATCACGTCCAGCTGGCCTGGAGGAGAGTGATCAGTCATCGATGTCTGGAGACCAAGGAATGAATTTAGATAAATCAGGCCCTAAACTTTCAGATTTTGCAAGTAGGCCACCAGGTAGTAGGATTTTTCTGTGATTATCTGAACGTAGTAACTATAGGAGAGCTTTTAACTGATCTTTGTGACATTTCTATTTTATTTATGCTATCACACATTCAAGTTCAAACCTTTTTTCCTCCTAGTAAGTAATTGGTACCATTGTTTAAGTGTTTTCTTTGGGTTAGCTCAAAATGAAGAGGTGGCCCCATTCTCATATATCATCCTGCAGGTATCATACTGAGTACTGCAGAGTTATTCAGCAGTAACATAACTGATAAAAAAATGTTGTATTTCTAGCTGGAGCACAGACTGATGTCTTAAAAATTTAGCATTGACCAATAGCTGATTTTTGAGAAGAAACAACGGTTGTAGTTGAAATGATCCTTTGCATGTAGAGAGGATTAAATCTAAAGTCTGCAGTAGGATTTATATTATAAACCACACAGGGAGTTCTTGGCATGGTTTTGGCTGAGTAACACATGGCAGATTCTACTTTGTACTCAAGATAATGTCAGGTCTGTAGCAGGTGTGCTGGTCCATGACTCTTGGGGGCTGTCAAACTCTGAAGTTTCTTTTAAGGAGTAATAATTAGTGAAAGTCCAACTCCACATTTGTCAGTGAAAGGAAGCACATGGGCAGTTGCAGAGATTTGTCAGGTGATGTGAACCTGGGTTAGTAGCTGATACAATACACTAAGAGATCTCCAGTTAAATCTCATGCAAGTCATACATTAAGTAAAACTGTTTTTATGAATTAAGTAAAATCTTTGTAAGGCTTTGTTTGTAAAGCCTGTTTTGTTAATGTGGCTCTCATCCAAGATAAACAGGCGCCAGGCTGTACTTCCTATCCAATCCTGTTTGTTACAGAAATTCTGCTTCCTCTGGTCTTTGATTGGTTTTAATGAACGTGTCCTCCTGTTGCCTTAGGTTATCCATCTCAGCCAGTGGAGCAAAGGCCACTTCAGCAGATGCCGCCTCAGCTCATGCCACACACGCAGCAGCCCCAGCCCCAGCAGCAGCAGCAGCCCCAGGCAGCCCCACAGCAAGGCCAGGCACCCCCCCAGACACCACAGCAGCAGCAGATGATGATGATGCTGATGATGCAGCAGGATCCCAAATCAGTCAGGCTGCCTGTGCCCCAGGGGGTTCACCCCCCCAGGGGGCCCCTGAACCCAGATGCCCAGCGGATGCCGATGCAGCAGAGCGGGAACATGCCAGTCATGGTGAACCTCCAGGGGCCTGGGCCGGTGCCTCCATCTCCTGACAAACAGAGGATGGCCCTGCCAGGCAATCCTCCTCTGGGAAATAATGCAAGAAAAATGGTTTATCCAGATAACGTACAGAATCCTTCCAGCTCACCCCTCAGAGAAGTGTCATCAGTACCCTCTCTCCCAGAAGGAGGTGGAGCTGAGGGCCCTCCAACATCAGGAGCTCAGAATAATGTGACATCTCATTTAGTAGTTTCACAGAACCAGTTAATGATGACAGGACCCAAGCCTGGACCATCCCCACTTTCAGCTGCCCAAGGTGCAAGTCCCCAGCAGCAGTCTAGTTCTCTGTCCAGTGCTCTTACACACCATTTTCCAAATGTTGCTGCCCCATCACAAACTTCAAGGCCTAAAACCCCAAACAGAGCTAGCCCAAGGCCGTATTACCCTCAGACTCCTAATAACCGTCCACCCAGCACAGAACCCTCAGAAATTAGCCTGTCTCCAGAGAGGCTCAATGCTTCTATAGCTGGTCTGTTCCCTCCCCAGATCAATATTCCTTTACCTCCCAGGCCTAATCTCAATAGAGGATTTGATCAGCAGGGTCTGAATCCCACTACTTTAAAGGCCATTGGACAAGCCCCATCAAATCTCACAATTAACAATCAGTCCAGTTTTACTGCCTCACAGTCACACAAGTTGGAAGGTGTGGTCATTAATTCGGGCAAACAAACCAACGCTGGAGGAACAAAGAGAGCAAGTCCAAGCAGTAGTCGAAGGTCCAGTCCTGGATCCAGTAGGAAAACTACGCCAAGCCCTGGCAGACAGAATTCAAAAGCGGCTAAATTATCACTGACAACTCAGCAGCATCCATCTCTCTTGCAGAACATGGAACTACAAAGAAATGTCATGGCTGGTCCCTCTTCTTTGCCAACACCTGTGACTACAAGTTTTCAAAATAACTCCGTGCTAAGTAACCAGAATCCTGCAGTTTCTGTACCTGCTGTGACTGGCATTCCTGAAGACAATAAGGAGAGCCTTAGTGTGCCTCAAGATACTGAGAGTCAAAGTGCACAAGGTGTCCAAGGTAGCAAAGACCAGCCCAGTATGGAACTGAAAGGTGTCCCTACTCCAGAAATGAAAGTGCTGGTTCCTGAAGAACAGGCAAAAAAAGATGGGCAAGCCTTAGACAGCAGTAAGCTCCCAGTCATGGAGGAAAGTAAAACCATGGTATCTCCAGCTATGAGGGAGGCACCAACTTCTCTAAGTCAACTTCTTGACAATTCTGGAGCTCCTAATGTGACCATTAAGCCCCCTGGGCTGACTGGTCTTGAAATGGCACCGATAGTCCCCGCTGGTGAAGAGCTAAAGAAGATAGCTGTCATTCCTCCACTGCAGGATTCATCCTTGAGCAAGGAGCCATCTAGTTCACTTAGCCTGCCCCAAAATAACGAGCCCTGTCCAAATCCAGGGCACCAGGAACTGGGAGAAGTAAACACAAGCATGGTACAGAGTGTTCCTCCAGTAATGCAGAGGCCTGTTAGCTCTTCTTCTATTTCAGGTCCTTTACCCGCCAGCCAGATAACAGTTTTTGTGACTTCCAACCCTATTACATCTGCTGCTAATACATCAGCTCCGTTGCCATCCCACTTGCAATCTGCGTTAGTGTCCACTGTTGTCACCATGCCCAATGTGGGGAGCAAGGTGATGGTTTCGGAGGGACAGTCCGCGGTTCAGTCCAACACCCGGCCACAGTTCATCACACCTGTGTTTATAAACTCATCCTCAATCATCCAAGTGATGAAGGGCTCTCAGTCCAGCACGATTCCAGCAGCCCCCATGACTTCTAACTCGAGCTTGATGCCTCAATCGGTCGCAGTTGTTGGTCCTTTGCATATCCCACAGAATATCAAGTTCTCCTCTGGACCTGCTCCTCCCAGCACCTCATCCACCAGTCCTGTGTCCAGCATTCCCACCAGCAGATCACTCGTTCTGAATCCTTTGGCATCTCCTGTCCAACTGCCTTCTTCCACTCCAACTCCTTCCAGTGTTCCTTCACAGCTTCCTGCTCAGCAAGCCAAGGACTTCAGCCCGGAGGAGACTTCCCAAGGTGCAGGGTCGGGCGAGCAGTGCCCTGTGCAGGCAGCCCAGTCCGGACCTGTTGTTTCCCCTCTGCTTACAAGCAGCCCGGGATCTGGGAACAGACGCAGTCCTGTTTCATCCAGCAAGGGAAAGGGAAAAGTGGACAAGATCGGCCAGCTCCTGCTGACTAAAGCGTGCAAGAAGGTCACTGGCTCCGTGGAGAAAGGGGAAGAGCAGTATGCTTTGGATGGAGAAACAGAAGGTCAGGGAGTAGAAACGTCGGTCCCAAATAGTTTGGGAACAGAGCAACCACCAGCAGAACTGGATAACAAAAGCGGGACACCGCCAGCACCCAGTCTTACAAAACAGAGCACTTCTGGGCCCGGCAGCTCGAGCCTCAGCCCCGCGGCGGCCGCTCCCTCCTGCNCGCCGGGGCCGAGGAGAAGCCCGCGGCACCCCCGGAGCTGCTGCAGAGCGCAGGTGAGTGCGGGGCTGCGCGGGGGAGGGGGGGAACGAGGCGGCTCCGGGAAATCCCGGGGGCTGCTCTCCGTGAACACCATAAAATGTAGGCACTGCAGCCAAGGCTGGCAGCTGCTTTTTTGTTTCTAACAGCCGAGCGATACACGGGCTTGTATTCGGCAAGATTCGAGTTCCAGATGTTTTATTTCACTTTCCATTTACTGCTTCAGTGAGGTATTTGTCACGAATATATGATTCTGTAACTTCACGTAACTGCTGGAAGCAAGGAGGAAAAGTGGATGTATCAGTAATGACAAATATTTAGGGTGCCTTTTATACTGGTAGATACACTGGTATTCTGCTTTGGTCTTGCCACAGACTTTTGATTTTGTAAATTATTTCAATTTATTGGCTTAATTATGATATTTTGAATTAATCCTAATAATACAGTTTCCCTCTCTGAATAACTTGTATCCTCTAGGGAAATTGCTGAATAACCTCCAGAACAGAAGAAAAAATGACCCACACCAAACCCCCACTTGTCTAGGGAAAAACTTAAATGCTCATTTCAGAGAAATTAATGAAAAAGTTAACTGCATTCAATTTAAAAACATAAAACACCTTTACATCTGAGCTTTGCTATTTTAATTTGAGCGTCTGGCAGACTTTATATATGACATTGATGCTATTTCTTGATGCCATTTTTAATTTATTGAATCTGGTGTGGATATAAACCTATCACTCTTGATGTGAGCTAAGTGAGTGTTGTGCTTTACAACATGAATTAGACACAGAAGATAAAATCATGGATGATAAAACCCACAGAAGTTGAGGGAACTGAAAACTTCAGCCTCAGTGTGACTTTCCCCATGGCTGTTGGATGTTGTAGCTGTATACCACTGGAAAATGGAAATGCTTCCTTTGAGCTTCACAGAAGGAGTTCTGGCTTTCTAGGAGAAAAATGGAAGTGATAATCTTTATTTAAGCAGGAATGTTAAACTTTTTGTCTTCCTGTTCTCTGTAAGTTCTCTATCACACAAAAGACTAGAAAGCATTAGCCCAACAAAAATTATTTTTCCATCTGATTTTTTCACTTGTCAACCTAAGAAAGGTTAAGTCATCATCTTATTGCCAAAGGCCTTCAAGGGCAACTCTGGAGCATACTGTGCACTTTAATTGAAAGAGTGAGGGCATTGACTCATTAAAAATATACTATTTTCCCTCAGAACCTCTGTTGAAATGAACATTAAAATAAAGGAGACTAAAATATTGAAATTTTAATGTCTTAGTCTGCTGAAAAACCATTACCTTTAAAAATGGGATTTATGATACTTCATTTCATCACTCATTCTAGTTTGAGAAGACTTGCTTGGGATAGTTTTGCCAAAGTTTGTTTTAGAAACACGGAGGTGTGTGTGGTGGGAGGGAAGTGGAGGGTCGATTAAAGTATTGCATCTGTAAATGCCGAAGTGCAGTCAGCTGGGAGAGAGAGCGTTGTGTACCAGCCTGATCACTCAACAGGAACTCCTTTGACTCCCTTTGACAATAACGCTTTTTCCCTCCACTTTTATTCTAGCATCCTCTCAACATTTAACACAGAAAAAAAGTTCAGTTGCAACATCAGAAAGTACTGTTCAAAGAACAGGTAAATCTTCCTTTGGAAAAGCAGAATAGAGGTGAACTAAATCCTTTATGTTTGGAACTGAAAATGCATTTGTTTGAATGCATATTCAGTGGTCACTAACGCACCGGGTATTTTGGGGGTTGGGTAGGGTTTTTTATTATTATTTGTGCTTTTGGGATTGTTTTTCTTTGCTAGTTACATTGTGCTTTGGAAGTCTCCAAAGCCTTGTGGGAGATTCAGGATGGCGTCAAGTGAAAAATGAAAAAAATCCCCAAGGAAGGTTTTAGATATTCAGTGATAAACTAGAGGGACTGGATTTGTAACAATACATTGTGTTTGAATTTCGAAGTTCTATTCAGAGCTAGTAAGAGAGGTGATTCTTTCATTGTACTCTTCTGAATATAGAAATACGTTCATGCCATGCTGGGAGTGTGTTTTAGAGTTGTAATCCTTTTTTTTTCTGTTCAACTTTTAATGCCCCCTCAGCAGTGTTTCAGGATGGAGCCCTGGCAGATGACTTTGTGGCGTTGCCATCTATTATCCTGGTGTTTCACCATCAGTTCTGGGGTGTTTTAAAAAAGTAATTCTCAAGTAGAGTAGGAAAAACAGATAGATATGGGCTTACTTATGGGAAGTGCCACTCTCCGCCCATTTGCCATCTCTAATCTGATTAGAAATAGAGTTTTCAGAAAGTAAAAATTATATGAAATTGTTTTCTTTGCATTTCCACTAAGACAAAGGTGGTCATACACCCTTGTTTTTTCACATCCAACTCATTGCCCTGTGACTGTGCTGGGGGTTCCTGCTGGTGGAAGCACTGATGTTATCCATTTTTTGCTGTTGGATAATCTCGCTGTCTAAATTTTGGGTGGGAAGAAAGGTGACTCCTTACGTTGTTTAGTCTGTTCTTCCTTTGGTCCCAAGATGTTTGTTTTTCTCAGATGGCGCTATATCCATTTACACTGAAGAGGCTGATGTTCCAACACTGCAAATTCATTTTAGGAGGACAGCATTACCCATTTCCTTACTTTTTTAATGCCTCTATTCATTGTGCACACTCTAGCAAACTTCGGGTGCTAAATTGCTGTCAAAAGCAAAACCCCAGTTTGTGCCCCACTGGTCCCAAGTTTGATGGGGGAATTGAGCTGGATCTCACTGTGGGCAATGAGACAAAGCACAGGAAGTTCATCCATGACATTGGAACGGTAATCCCTAAATCTCTGGCAGTTCCTCGTGAGAGGGGCTGTGTTTAGGTATAGGTCTTCCCTCTCAACAAAGGATATGGTGGATATGGAGAGAATTAAAAGACAGACAGTAAAAAGACTTGACATTCTATATGCTGAAAAGGAGAGCTGTTTACTGAGGTGAAGACTCCAAAGGAAACCTGACCTGTATGTACAAAATCACTGAGAGAGAGAGAAGAAAACAGGTCAGACTTCGCTTTGCATCATCTCCCCTGAGATATTTTCCAATTCTGTGCACGTGCAATTGGGCTTCAGAAATTTGTTGTTAGAAGATACTGCTGTGAGAGGCAGTTGGGTTAAGGCAAATTTTTACATGCACAATAGAGCCAGATGGGTACTTTTAAGGTTTAAAAACTAATAAAACCTAGACGTTTTAGTAGAAATAAGCTGTCTAAAATGGAAGTTTAAAAAGGGAGAAGAGTGTAGCCCTTGTCAGGGAGTTTCTCTATGGTTTTCTTCTGCAGGGCTTTAATTTTTCCCTGTCTTAGCTGACTGCAGTGTCCTGAAGGCTGTAATCAGACTGAGCACTTGGCCAATGTGGTATTTGGTATTTTGGCTTGCTTTGCTTTGAGAGAAGCTTATCCTTGAGATCTAATATGTGATAGAAAAATGTGAGCTAGTCATGCCTTGTCAGCAGGTATGTACCTCTACAGCAGACTTTAAAATTATCTTTTTCTTTTGTAGAACTTGAGACAAATGCTGCAGTAGTTGCTGGTCAAAGGTAAGGAGATAGTTTGTAAATTCAGAGTAGATATAGCTTTTGTGGGAGAAAGCCCCTTTCTCTTTGCTTCAAATGCTCAACCTCTGCTACTGCTTTTCATTTTCTCGGCCATACCTTTTCTTTCCTGCTAAGAAATCAGGTCAGTTGAATGTTCCAAACTATTGCTGAAATGCAATGAATATAAGGTAACTTTTTCCTTAGTCTGTGCTTTGGGCGATGTTTCCTCTCATCCTTTCAGGCCTGGATGTTTCATGTCCTGGAAGGGTCTTGATGGTTTGATGGGATCAAACCTAACCCCTCAAAGCCTACAGCTTAGCTGTCATGTGAATTTTTGTTTTCTGAAAGGAAGTCTTTCAAAAGTTTGTTCTTCTGCCTTGAGGATTGTTTTCAACAGTTTTCCTCTATTTGCTTGTTAACACTCTGCCAAAACTTGATGAGAAAGTCAGGTAGAGACTTCACGTTGTCCTGGTTAAGACATTCGGTAATTAAAAGATAATATTTCAAATAGTTGAGTTCTGTCAGAAGAAAATACAGTTTCCAGGATCTACTTGGAAGATTCTAAACACTCCAGGCTCTCACTTAGTTGGCAGTGAGAGCCCCTAGGGAGGTTTTTGGATAATGGTGCTGGCACAGCTGGCTGGGTTTTGGGCACTGCCCTCATGGGTGGAGTGACCCCCTCTGGTTCCTCAGGAGATGAGGCAGTCAGTGCCTTCCTTCATAAGAGAGAGAATGCAGTAAATTTCCTCACATCAGGAATGGCTCTGAATGGAATATTTAACAGTGTTTATCTTCATTTGGATTGTCGTCTTTCAAAGACAAGCTGAAATTTCACAGTGAGTTTTCTTCAGGGTAGAATTTTTGTGAAAAGCTGAAGGTGGGACATTGGCAGCTAAGCAGATTCCTCAAATGAAGTGTCCTTGTGTGACCATCTCCAAACTCACCCAGCACTTCAAATTACAACAAGGGCATTCTCAGGGTTTTTCTGATTGATGCTCTTCTGAGCAAGACTGGAAAAGAAGGAAAGTTTGCAGGCAAACTGGGTCTAGTGATGGCTGATACAGTGGGCAGCTTTGGCTCCTGTAGCTGAACCATACAGGACAAACCTTGATAGAATCACAGATGGTTTGGGTGGGAAGGGACCTTAAATCCTTAAGGGACCTTAAATACCTTCATTCCACATCCTGCCATGGGCAGGGACACCTTCCACTATCCCAGGTTGCTCCAAGCCCCGTCCAGTCTGGTCTTGGACAGTTCCAGGGATGGGGCAGTCACAGCTGCTCTGGGCACCCTGTGCCAATTTCTCCCCAGTATCTAATCTAAACCTACTCTCAGTTTAAAGCCATTAAAAACCTTTAAAACCTTAGGGGAACCTTGCAACCCATAAACCAACTAGAAATATTTTCGCTTGGAGTAACTTGATTTCCTCCCATAAAAGGAGGGAAGTGATGTGCTGGTTCCAATGAGACAATCCTAGCTCTGGATTTAGTCTCTAGAATCTGTAAAAATGACCCGTACTAACTGAACTTCAGATGCTGACGCCTGTTTGCTTCCCTCTGGGGGCCCTCTGAGGTAGGTGACTGCTGGTTCAGCTGCCCCAGTTCCATAGGAGAAGACCAGTTTGAGACCTGTTTGGGGCATCCAGTTTATAGATTGCCCATAATACTCCCTTATGGGGAAATAGATTTCAGTATTTATTTTGTATCTGAGATAATCTACAATCCATAGTCTCCTCTGCTGTGTGCCCTCCCTTGAGAATGTTTGTCTCTCCTTCCACTGAGAAACTGTTTTATTTCAGGTTTCTGTTACTTAACCCTAAAGTTCGTGTGGTTTGAGTCCTTCCCCTCAAAGCAGGACTTGTCTGAAGGGTGACGCTGCAGTGAGACTTTTGTCACACACAGGTCACCCTGTGCTGTGTGTTCACTCCAGTCTCTGATTCAGGCAGCCTTTCTTGAAATCCTGCAAGTGTCACCCAAAGGGCCTGAAATGAGCTTTCTTCTTTTCCGTTATCAGCAGAATAATTTATTTAGTTAGTTACTTACCTTTGAATTCATATGAGAGAAGTTTACTTTAAACTTCTGAAACTGCTTAGTTGCCAGAAATTGTCTGGTAATAATGCATTAAGGAGAAAACACCCAAAGCTCAGGATGAGTTTACAGGGCTACGAGAGATAAAATAAAAGAGGAATTTAATTACAAAATGTAGCACTCCCTTTATTGTCTTAGTGGCAAGAAACAGATTTCTACAGTACCTAAAATTGTTATTTTATAGCAGAAAAAGCTTTCTGTTACAAAAAAAAAAAAAAAAAAAGGATTTTGATTTCAAGCTTTAAAACTTGAAGAAAGTTTTAAAGAAACCTTTTTTTTAATATGTGAAGAAATCACTTGGATCAATGGAGTAAGTCCTTTTAGCAAACCCGAAAGCTGGCATACTTCCTGAAGAGTTCTTAATTCCTCCTGATGTTAATCTGCAATTTCAACTCTGTACCCCCATACTGCAGCAGTCTCTAATGTAACCTGTTTGCTTTTCCTAGACTTCAGTAATGGTGACACCTGTGGAAAACAGAGCAGACAATTTATAATGCATCTAATTTCTTGGTCTTCTAATGTTGAAAATATTCTCTTTGAGGACTTCTCAATTCTGTATCCTCTGATAATTTTTGATAGAAATGGACTATACTCTGGCTTACTCAGGTCATTCTTCATCTAATAGAACTTCTGGTATCTCTAGAGTTTCATATCTTCAGTGCTAATAGTCCGGAACTGGTACCTGTGTCGGGCCATCCTCCAGCTTGTCTGACTTGCATAGAAAAGCGTAATTCTTCTCACACTTCATCAGAAATATTTTGTCCCACTTTATTAGTAATGAGACAAAAGAGAATTGTGAAAAGTCTAAAACTCCAAGTAGAAGAAATTCAAGAACAGAGGATTCTGCCGCTTCACAGGAAACTGTAGAGAACGGGCAGCGCAAGAGATCCTCGCGACCCGCGTCTGCGTCCGGCACGGCAAAAGGTAACATGCACAGCCACCCTTCCTGGGGAGAGGGCAGCTCCTAACCTGCTTCCCCAGGTGTTTGCCCTGGCAGTAGCTGCCTCGTAACGCTGGTTTGCAGCTCGTACACCTTGGGTGCTTTATCTCTAGTTTCAAGGATTTAGCCACAGGTTGGTGTTGAAGTGTTTCCCGACATCTGCGCTGGCAGTAAATCCTGTATGAATTCCTCTTTGGTACTTCTGTGGAACTTGTTTTCTGCAGCACTCGCCACCGTAGTGTTCAGCACCTTGCCTAGTTGAATTCTCTTGGCAGAAATGTGTTGCTGTTGGAAGGACTGTACTCAGATCAAAAAGTGACATTTTCCTTTTCCTGAAGCCCGAAAGACACAAGATTTAAGTCTTCCCAAGTGCACGGTCAGCTCTTGCCAAGCCAAATGCCATGGTTCAGGCACGCTCCAGAGGCTGCTAGGGTGGCAGCCAGGAGCATCAGGGAGTGCTGTGTGCTAGCACAGAGCCTCAGCTCTGCTTCCCTACAACATCTGAACTCCTGAAGTTATTAACCCATGGCATTAGCAGGTGCTGACGTACCTTACTCCTACCCAGGTTACAGTCTTTAACAATTATGCAGCATTTGTGTGATATGCACGGCCCAGTGCCAGGCTGAAGCTAATTCTGTCAGCTTCTTGTGTTTAAGGGTCAGAAAAATGCTGATGGACCAAAGTTATGCAAGAGAGTAGAGAGAGACCGTCAAGAGGCAACATTCGACCACTATTTTAAAGATAATATACAGAACAAAGAGGTATTAATATAAAATTATTATAAAAGGAAGTCAAGTTGAATTCAGCCACCATTTCCATACTGGAGGTACTAAAGTGTGATGGTAAGAATATTGTGTTTTCAGAGTTTCAGAGAAGCATTCCAGCTTTATGTCATTGTTTAGTGACTCCCAAAGATTACACAGGGGACCTCTATGTTCTGCACTTTTGTGACTGCTGAATTTAATTACGTTTACTTCTTGTGGCAGGACTGTGCAGAAGAATCTGAGTCTGTATTGTAAAAATAAATTCTCTTTCATGATTGTGAAAAAAAGTTTGAAAAATGTGAAGCCAGTGTAAAATCCCTGCCTGCCTTTGAGGGGATCTGGAGCATGTGACCTACCCCACATGCTGCTCTGGGTAAACCTAAAGATGACAACCAGTGACACATCAGATTCTGAAAATGTGGGAACGGGAAAGTGCATCAAATTTAAATAATACCAAAACTCTCACAGGGGTTTGTGCTGACTGTGTAATTCGTTTACCTCTGTAAATAAAATCCTTGTTTTTAAATGGTGCATCTGAAGCTGCCGCAGTGTCCAAGGGCTTCGCTGGACGCTTGGGTGCAGCTCGCAGGGGACACCTGGCTGTGCTGCCTTACCTGCGGGCACACAGCTGCTCCCAAGCTGTGGAGAATGAGCCAAACCAGGTGCTCTGTGGCAGAGGACAGGCTGCACGTTTGTGAGGTGGCCACAGGAGTGTCACCTGGTTAGCCACCTGTGCCTGCCCTGTTGTACATTTTTGTTAGTGAATCAGAGCTCAGTTATTCTGGTTTGGTTGCTTCTGTCCTCATTATGTTATCTGTGTCCTGAGAAACCCCCTAATCCATGGTAGAAGGAATGTGGGGCTGGGAGGAGTTATCTCTTGAGATAGAGGCTGTTTAAAGTCATTATTAGAAAAAAAAAACAGCAGGGAGAGAGAAGCAGACTTTGACCAGCTGGAGTAGGAACTCGGTTGCTGAGCCTCGGGAAGGAGGAGGAAGAAGGGTCACTGTGAGAGAAGAGAAGAGCACACACGGAGGGTCAGCCCTGTCCACGCGTGTCCGGCACACTCTGGGGTGCAGGGTTTAGGGAGGTGCTGGTGGTGCTCCCAAGGGACTGAGGCAGGGGCTGAGCGCTGCTGGCCCACTCCTCCTCCCAAACACGGAGCCTTGAGCAGCAGCAAGGGCGACAACAGCTGCTGCTGAAGCTACTTCAAAGTCAGCCCTGCTGCCTGGAGGGGCTCCAGGCTGGAGTCAAGCCTGTGGAGATGTTTCACTTCTGAAAACTGGTACTGTACTGGTGTTTTCCCTTTTTGGAGTACTTTTCCAGCAAGGGCTGCTTTTAGCATTTACTGTAGCTTTGAGTTTGTTGAATTTTGAAATGTTGATTGTTTTTTCTAATTCCACATGTAACAGCCGTGGAGTTGTACTGCTGCTGTTCTAATTTTAGATGGGCTTGGAAATTTTATTTCCCTTTTGACTCTTAAAATGCACACAGCTGCAATACTTTTTGGAAAACATTATGAAGAGCCAAAGAGACATTGCCAATGTTTAAAATCACATTTTTAAAAAGATCTAAAGATGCAAATGCCCTCGGTCCTTACTCTTTTTTTTGTTTTGAAATGGAAACTTAGTGCCTTGGTAAGTGCACTGGACATGTCATCTGCTGTCGCCGTGGCCCTGCAGGTGTTAATATTTGTGTCTTTCTGCATCAGCTGTGTTCCTGTGGCTCAGTGTACACTGCAGAGACTTGTTTTCTAATGACTTTCTAAGAACTCTGACAGCTGGGTTGTTAACCGGCATGGCAGGCTCCAAAACACCCCCGAGCGGTTGTGTAGCACCACCTCCGTGGCGCCTGGGGCTGTGCTTCCTCCCGGGACACGGCTCCCCTGTGGCACATGGGGGACTGGGCTTAGGGGACAGTTTGAAATATTTGGCTCTTCTTTCAAAGGCTGTTCTGTTAGGGCTCCATAAATGTCCAGCTCACGCCGCTGGTGTCCGGAGAGCGGCTCGGGGGCCCTCGTGTGTGTCAGGCTGGCGGCCCAGGGGTGTTACAGCTGCCCAAGAGTCAGGCCCGGTGCTGGGGAAATCCGGTGCTCCAGAGGTTTCCACTCTGGTGTGAGTTTGGAAAAATGACAGGGCAATCTGTGCCCCTCTGGGGAATGGCTTACCGACTCCGTATCCATGCTTTTTTTCTTCTCTTGATTTCAGAAACGAGTGCCAGTGCAATGCAGTCAAAAAGAAGAAAATCCAAGTAAATTACTGCATGGAAACATGAGACTTGTAAATGAGTGTGAATTTACCAATAGCAATTTTGAGCTGTGATTTTTCTTTTTTAAATAAAATTCTGTACAGTAAGTCATTTTAATATTATACTGTTCCTAATAAATGATTTTTTTTTCTAAAAAACAGATAAACAGATATAAAAACTGGGTTCTTCTAAAACCCCCAGGATTTGCAAAGTGAAGTCAGGGTTAGCACATTAGGATAATGTGTTTGTATGAAATGGAAGGGGAGGGGAAGACAATTGTAAATTTATTTGTTTCCACTTTTCATAAACAATTTAGAATACAGGGTTGTCATTTTTAGGTATTAATGTAATGTGCTGTTGTTTAAGTACTGTATGTGAATAGCAGTCAGAGGGTTTATAAAAAACCCCATGTTGTTTGGAAATGTAAATAATTTTATTATATAGTAGATCTGATGTATTTGTTGTAGAAATGGACCAGTGAAACAGAAAATAAATTTAAGGGTTTGTATAATGTGGAATCCCTCATGCTCTAAATAAATGTTATTGTCCTATAAATTGGGTTGAATTATTATTAGCAACAACAGCAGCATCATACCAAACAGGAGGATTGGAGGGATTATTTAGAGCTCTGGGCCTGCAAGCTCCTTATATGTAGCTTCAGCAAGGAATTTGTTTAACCACAAACAAATTAACTGATGCAGCTGTTCCTGCAAAGCAAGGGAGAACGGGAAGGGCGCCGTGCTGCCCCCGGGGCTGTGCAGGGAGCAGAGCAGCCCCGGCAGCCTGGCTCCCCACAAAGGGCTGCTCAGCAGGGAACACGCAGGGAAAAGGCCCAATTCCACGGGGTAAAGGCTTCTGCCTGGCATCCCTTGATCTGGATAACTCTGCTGCCATCGGCCGTGGCGGGTTGGGATTGTGCTGCCATGGAAAGTAGGTCAGGCTTAGTGTTCCCAGGAGCTGCTGGGGAGAGCCCAGAGCCTGAGCTCTGTGCACACACACACTGCCACCCCTTCTCTTTCTTGCTGAATTTAAAAAATATGTATCTCAAAATGCTGAGTAAATAGAAATTGTTTTAAATAGAAGTTGTCAGCTTATATAATCACAGAAATTACCTATTTGTGCACAAGGTAACAGGCACTGAGCAAGGCCAAAGTCACAGAATCACTGGGGTTGGAAAAGCCCTTTAAAACCATTAAGTCCATCTGTTCTCCCAGCACTGCCAAGGCCACCAGTAACCCATGTCCCCAAGTGCAGCATCCACACTTTTTTTAAATCCCTCTAGGGATGGGGACTCCACCATTGCCCTGGGCAGCCTGTGCCAGGACTTGACAACCCCTTCCATGCAGACATTTTCCCCAATAACCTGAACCTCCGCTGGTGCAACTTGAGGCCATTTCCTGTCATCCTGTCTCTTGTTCCCTGGGAGAAGAGCCTGACTCCACCCAGCTCCACCCTCCTGTCAGGGAGTTATGGAGAGTGAATGTTCCCCCCTGAGCCTCCTTTTTTCCAGGCTGAGCACCCCAGCTCTCTCAGCCGCTCCTGGTGCTCCAGCCCCTTCCCCAGCCCCGTTCCCTTCTCTGGATATGCTCCAGCCCCTCAACGTCTTTCTTGCCGTGAGGGGCCCAAAACTGACCCCAGGATTGGGGTTGCCTCACCAGTGCCCAGCACAGGGGACAGTCACTGCCCTGGTCCTGCTGCCACACCATGGCTGGTACAGGCCAGGGGCCCTTGGCCTCTTGCCCACCTGGGCACACCAGGCTCTTATTCAGCTGCTGTCTATCAACACTTCTGAGGCTTTTCCCACCAGGCAGCTTTCCAGGCACTCTTCAGTGTCTCCATCCTCCCTGCCAGAGTGTGGCTGCTCCATGTCCCTGCACAGGCACAGCTGATGTGGGTACGGGAGTGCTGCCCCAGCAGCCCCTCTTTGCTGGGCACCCCCTCACCTTTGGGGCTCACCCTGCTCCATGCTAGGCCTCGCTGCTCCTGTTGCTGCTCAGGTTGGGTGGGAAGTTTTGGAGAATGAGGACAAAGCCCACAAAATTGGAAGGGCTTCACAGAATTGGAAGGGCTTTACAGAAAAGGTCCACATACCAATAAACCAGGGGAAGAGAGGGGATGTGCTTCGGTTTGCAGGAAATACCACACTGTGGGGAGCAGACAAGCTTGAGGTCAGGGTCACCATTTACAGGAACATGGACCTTGAGAAAGGAGAACTGCAAGATCCTACCACTGGGAAGGAGCCTTGGAATGAGAAAAGGGCCCCTGGACTGGTCCTCTGAGCAGTGCTGGACTGGAGAGCAGCTCTGCAGTCAGAGGCCTGGAGGAGAGCTGAGCCAGGCTGTGGGCAGGGAGGGCAGCCCAAGGGCCAGGGAAGTGATTGTTCCCCTTGGCATTTGGGGATCTGGAATGTTATCACCTGGTTTCCACGTCCCACCCACCCACAAGATGTTGATAATGTAGAGGAGACACAAGGGAGGGCCACCAGGATGGCCTGGGGCTGGAACACCTGGCCAAAAGGAGATATTGAGGGAGATGGGCTTCATTGCCCTTCCATGCTCTGGAGAAGATGGAGCCAGGCTTTTATAGAGATCTGAGCTGGGAGAAAGGGACACCACCAGGAGGTTCTGACTGAACAGAAGAAAATATTCCCCCTGGGATGCAGTGGCAGGATTTCTGTCTTTGGAGAATTTCAAGCACTGGCTGAACAAAGCCCTGTACAATGTGGTTGGAATTCAGTATTTACCCTGCTGTGAGCAGGTTGTTGGACTGGACCTCCTGAACTCCATCCATCCCAAATAACCCTAGGCTTTGTCTCCAACTGCTAAATTTGGTTTTCCCATAAGAAGGTTTATCAAAGCTATGAAAGCTTGCTCCCAGCTATTTTTTTCATTCCCAATATCTAATCTAACATTTCTTTGAAGTGCTTTCCCCAGCAGCTGGAGGGTCATGGATGTCTCCTCGGCTTGGCTCTGCTGGAGGAGCTGGCACAGCCACTGGACTGGGCAAGCCCCATCCCACCCCTGCCCAAAGCTGCTCATGGCCATGTCTCCTCTCATCTTGGTTATCTCCAGGGATGAAGACTCTTCAACCTCTCAGCCTCCTCCTGTGGCCAACCACCCTTGCAGTAAAAAAGCATTTTCTTATGTTTAAGTGAAATTTCTTTATTTTTACTTCAATTTGTGCCTCTCAACCTGTCCCTGCACTATGTTCCAGTTCTGTTTTCTGCACTCCCCCCATCAGGAATCTGCACACAGGGCAGGATCTCCCTGAACCTCCTCCAGGCTAGGCAGTCCCAGCTCAGCCTCTCCTCATCTCCAAGCCCTTAATCACCTTGGAGGCATCTCTGCCTCTCATGGGTGCTGAGAACATCTCACACTGTGCTTGGAGAAACAGCTGATGCTGCAGAGATTGCCTGATCTGGGATTTCCTCAGGGCAATCGACATCTGCTTTAGCTCTGTCATCATCTGCTGAGTTGCAGGGTTTGGTTATGGGGAAGGGAGAAAAATCCCCTCCAGCCCTTCAGCCTGTGCCATCCCCTCTCCTGTGTGTCCTTGTCTTCAAAGGAGACATTTTTCTGTTACTTGTCCCTCACACCATTGACTTTTAAAAGCTTTTTTTAAAAAACAAAGCATTTTGCAGACAGATTTACTTGCAAGGCTTTAGAGGAATACACATAAAATAGATTTTAAATATATATATTTTTTTTATTTCTTGTGATTTTTCTTTATATTAGATTTTTTTTCAGTCAAGAGACAGCATTACAACCTAACAACCAAAACCAGGTTACACACACACAGGCACACTACACAATGTATCCCAGGCAGTCATGTCCTTCAGTCTGTCGACACACCGCAAACGTTTACACAATGTCCTACGAGGAGGCACCCTTCCCTACGAACCCTGCTTACACCAACTGAACACATAACACACAAAAAGGACAGATTTTGTTAGCTTCGAGTTTCAGACGAGGTCTCAGTCCTACAGCATAGGTGATGTAGAAGACGTGGGGCTGGTTTTTCCCTCTTCTCCACAATCCCCAAGTGGCGGCTGTGCCCGTGTAAGGCATCCGGCAGAGCCCGGGACGGGAGCTGCTCTGCCTGGGCTGCCCGCAGGCACAGGGCGGGAGGGCACGGGAACATCCTCCGGTGCATTTTAGGGAAGGCTTAAGGCAACCTTTTCCAGCCACGGAACAGGCCACCTGTCCTGGTGCTCGCCCGTCCTGCTGCTCCTGCTCCTGCTCGCTCTCCAAACGTGGCCCCGGTGAGCAACTGGGGTTTAGACTGAGCTTTTCAAAGCTGCCTAAGAGATTTAGTATATCCAAAATGCTAAATGCCTTTTAGCAAAAAAAACAAAAAAAGGTAATCTAAATGCTTTTGGGGGCATTCATTCTGTTGGGCTTCTCTGAAAAACCCTGCAGTGACTTTGAAAACAACACAGAAAGACAGAAATATCGAAAACTGACTCCCTGGTCACCTCTTGCATAGGACTTGTAACTGCAGTTCAGTGATTTATTCAAGTTCTGTAATTGTGTTAAAAAAAAGATGCCAAACCATGAAAAAGGGTGAAGGCACATGTACAGTCAGTCCAGCATGGGGGAGGGTAATGTGTGGGCATGAGTTTTACAGGCAGATACCAGGGGTGGATACATACAGATAGAATATTGCAGTGCTCAGTGGCTCTGTACAAGTACAGTTCTGACACAAGAGGAAATTTCACAGGTTTACTGCTACGCCTTGTGCAGCTCTCTCATCCCCAGACTTCCTGAAGCACAAAGATGAGGATAAGATTTCAGTGAGACTTGGGCACAGCTGCTCATGGCTTCCCCAGCAAGGATACATGAGGTGAATGCAAAAGAGCAGAACTCTGGGCTCCCCTGTGCAACCCATTTTTAAGCTACACTTAGAATTTACTGCGCTGTTTTCTCCTCCATAGAATAAAATCTTCTGCCCCCCTCCTGCCATGTAATGAAGTAGGGTCAGAGTGGAAGGCAGGATTTTCAGGTTTAGCTGCAATGGAGTCAAACCTTTGCAGCTCTTTTTGTGCTCTGGAGCATGGGGCAGCATCCCTATATAAAATATGGGGTTGGAAAAGCAACTCCCTTGCCAGCCCAGGAGGTGTCAGCTCAGAATGAGTGACAGGGGACACACCTGGGTGTTACCACTCTGCACAGAAGAATTGAAAAGACGATCACACATAAGAGCCACCTTTGCTATTAAATGGAGCTGCTCATCCTCGTCATCCTTATTCCTCTAAGGAGAGAGTTCTGGGTTTAGTCAATGATGAACGTTTTCAAGAAGCACAAAGAAAGGCTGATGGAGACGCATCGATGGACGATGGAACAGGGAGATGTCCTGCCCAACCGTGTCCGGCTGTCCAGAGCCCACGGCTGGGGAGTGCTCTGGGATCCTGGAGACGAGCGAGGAGAAGGTGGCATCTCCAATAGGTTTGAGAACACCTCTCAGCAAAGAAGGGATTCTCCAGGCAGGCAGAGCCTTTCCCACTGCTGCATCCAGCTCCTACAGCCACATTCAGGCAACCTGTGGCAGCCGCTCCAGGGATGGGAATGGGACGAGGACAGAGCCCGTGAGGACAACAGGAGATTACTGACTTTGTATGGAGCAGATCTGAGAGATGGAAAGCTCCACCTTGAAGAAGACAAGCCCTGAGGGGATCAGCCCCTTTTAAGGACCGTTCCTGTCCCCGGTGGGTCTGCCTGTGGCAGTCCCCTGGGAGGGAGGGGCTGCCAGTGCCGTGGGTGTCCCTCCTCAGGCTCTGGTCCCTGCCAGCTGCTGTGCTGAGGAGATCACCACAGTCCAGTGGTGGAGATTGGCTTGGGACGAAGCTCTGAGAAGCTGGGGGGATGCTGGGGTGCTGGTGCATCCCTCCTGCTGCCAGCAGCAATTGCTGAGTGCATGCAGCAAAGGAGGAGCAGCAAACTGGAGGCACATGAGAGTCACCTGTGGGAGTGGTGGCAGCTGACAATCCCTGGTGGCTCAAGAGTCCCCGTGGCACCAGCTGGACATGGACGGCCTCTTGTTTTAACCCAGAGACTCAGAGAAGACTCGAGGACTGCCACCAGCCATTCCCAGGGCAGTGAGGCTCAGCGCTGCCTTCTGAGATATGCTGAGAACTATTTCCCTCCACTTGAGGTGACTTATTTCTTCTTACTGTTTCCTAATTATTAGATGTTTGAAACTTGCTTTTCAATAAATTCACATGAAGTTTAATTTCGACTTTATGCACGGCAATGGAACTGATACTGATCCAGAGGGGCAACTGCACAGCTGTGAGACTCAAGCCTAGAACCTCACTAGAGTATTTTTTCATCTTTTTTTTTTTTCTTACTGGTGTGGTAAGACATCTAAGTGGGTATTTTGCTCCCCAGTAGGGCTGGATAGAAGAGGAAAAAGTACCAATATGATGTAAAATTATTGATTAGAAACACACCTAAGGAGAGAAGAGTCCCACAGCAGTGATCTTTGGGATGAGCCATGCATTTATGCTATCCACAATGAGAAGGAAACGCAGACTCCGACGGAAAGAATTGTTTTCCTTCCAGACCTAGCTTTTGCAGCAGAGTTTCTTAGAAAGAGCATTTGTGAGTGCAAGTTTCAGAGCAACAGGTGAGGAGGACTTTTGCCCCTACTCCCTTGGCAGTCCTCCAGCCTTGCAGTGCCAAGCAAGAGCCACAATTCGGTGTGAGAACTTTGTTGAGGCTGCCAGTGACGGGTCCTGAGTGTGCTGTGGCCACAGCCTGGCCTTGCCCAGTGCAGCAAGCACAGCCTTGGGGGCCTGGGGGCACGTGGGGGCCCTGGTGCACCCCAAGAGGTGGCACTTCTCCAGCAGGGCTGTCCCTCCTGGTCCCGTCACACCTCAGGGGCTCATCCCTCGCGCTGGGACGGGGCAGCCAGAGCAGAACCAGGCAATCAGAGGCAAATCTTGCTTGGAGAAGATCCCTGCACCACAGGGGCTTCAGTGGTGGGAAGATTCTTCTCTCCATAAGGGGTCTCACAAGCTCCAGCCATCGCTGAGAGCACTGCCCCAGCCCGTCCCAGTGCCTTGCTGCCCCCGAGCCTGCAATTCCAGTACGGGGGTGGGAAGCTGCTGCTGGGGCTGGAGCCAGCTCAGGTGTCTGAGCCCAGCACTGCCACACTGCCCAGCAAAGCTGACATTTACTGACAGAACAGGGATTTGGCCAGGTCTCTCCACTGGGAGTTCTTCCCTTTTTTATGCTTTCATTGCACGAAATACAAAAATTTCTTTAAGTTGCCTGCATCACCATGTCTCCAGGTGATCATTCCGATGGATTCCCCCATCCTGGTTGTCTCCTGATCCCAGTGATGTGGTGGGTCAGGCCATAACTCACAGCTCTGCTGCACTTCTCAAACCCTAGGAGGCTCAGTGCGGAAAATCTGTATCTGGTTGTTCAAAAGCAAGCCTAAAAAGAGACCAGCCACATTCAGCTGTAAAGGTGAATTTTCAGGGCATGAACAAATGAAGAGGGGCTGCAGCCCAGGAATGGTCCCACCATGAATGGTCACAATTTCTTTTCCACACAGGAGTGTCAGAGCACCCTGCAGCTCCTGTCACCACCATGTGCTGCTATAGGCCACATTCCTGCAGCATCCCAGAACCAAACCCCACATTCTAACAGAGAAGCCTGGGAAAAAGACATTTTTAAAGACCCCAACAGATTGGTTTGTCCCTGAGTCCATGCTGTAGCTTCTCCTACACAAGTACAGAAAAGAAAGCAAAATTCTTTCCCGAGAAAGAATTCTTTCCCGGGAAAGAATTTTCCAGGACCCCACCTGTCCCAGCAGGACCAGCCCAAGAGCTCCCAGCAAACCAGAACCTTCCCATTGGGAGCACCACCCAGGACATCACAAATACTGGGTGCAAAAAAAAAAAACTCCAACAAATCCCTAAAAAATTCAACCCCACACCCCAAAACGAGCTACTGAACATCCACACTCAGCTGTGAAATATCTACACATGCACATGGGTGCACACACAGGAAGTTCTCTGTTTTTAAGCACCTTTCCTTTGTTTTAAGATTTGAGGAGACAAAAAACCTCAGTGAAAAGGGGTTTTCTTGCTCTTGCAGCACTGGGCAGGAGGCCTGGGACGAGGCCAGGCCTTGTGCTTGCTGCTGGGCAGGAGCAGAACATTGCAGGTCTTCTGCAAAGCACAGGTTGAACAGACCTTTGCACAGCGCAGGCAGGGTGGTCACACTGCGGGTGACAGTCGCCTTGCAAGGGTTGGCAGGTGAGTGTTAGATGTTAATACATGGCAAGAGTGCAAACAACAGAGGGGGATGCAAGAGCTCATTTGCTGTGGTTTGTGCACTCTGCTGACCTGCCAGAGGCTTGGGGTCTGGATTAACCTCTTCATGAAAACATTATTAATAATTTATTAATCCTTTATAAACATACTCTGGATATAAAGTATGATAATAGTTCTGCTTCATTTCCTGTGCTGGCTGGGCACAGTGTGATAAAAGACATCTCAGACTGGCACAGAAAGAAGAAAGGAAAAGAAAACAGTTCGAATTTGCTTCTGAAAACCAGGACGGAGGAAGCAGATCACCTGTTTGAGACGGGCGCTGGGGGCTGGGTGCTGGTGGCAGTGCCAGGCTGAGACAAGTCCCCCAGGAACACGGCCAAGGGCTTCTGGCTCACAGCAGATGAGCAGGGCACACGAGAGGACTTCCATAAGGGATTTCTCCTGGGGTACCATTTCCAGCAGTCGGGCAGACACAGGAGAGCCTGGCAGGTGAGACACGGCAGGATCTGCCTCGGCACCACTGCTCCTCTCAGCCTGTTCCTCTGGGAGCTGCCGAGGGGGCAATGGGGTCGCAGCCAGCCTCTGATTTCTGGAGTGCTCTGGAAGGACTGGCAGCAACTCGGATGCGCAGGAGAAGAATTTGTAGTGGAGACCAAGCTGGGGGCTGGACGGTGCTTGGCTTCTCCACTTCTTGATGTGTGTTGCGGCTGGAGAGAAAATGCTGCTGCCCAGTGGCCACAGAGCAGCTCATCCAGTGGCACGGGAAGAGTGGGATGGGAAGGCAGCACCTCATCAGACATGCGGGAGCTTGGGCTCAGCCCCTGCCTGCTGTCACAGCACCTGTGCCAGTGTCCCTGCCCATGCCCTGCTCCCGGGTCCATCCCAGGCATCACTGCAGGGGGAAAAAAAGGCATTGAGTGTGAAGCCCAGGAAGCCAAAGAATGTAAACGCTCCCCTGGAGTCAGGAGATACTGGACTCTTCGCCAAGAAGACACCAGGAATGGGACAGGGTGATGGGTAGTGCGGTCTCAGGCTTGGCGAGGGACAGAGGTTGTGGTGAGGCCCAAGGAGGGCGGGGCAATCCCGAGGGCACTGAGCTCCCCAGCTCTGGGCTTTTGGGAATGCCGAGGCAGTGGAGTGAAGGGGAAATGCTGCAGGTGAGCAGCAGCAGCCGGCTATTGCAGTCCAGGCTCCCTGGCCTGGAGCTGGGGGCTGTTGCTCCTAAGAAGGTTCATTTTGGTTTTAATCTCATTAAAAGAATTAATAACTATCAGCTGTCTCAGTTTGGGCTCACCACAATTCCTTCAGCCGAGGTCCCTGGCTGATATTAAGAGATGCAACATGGTGAGTGGAAGAACCTCCAGTGAAAACAGAATTTTCTGGAGTGTTGTGGGGGTATTTCTCGTCTCAGAGGGTGGGAATCCAGGCTGTGAGCTGGTCATGAGCAGGATGCTCTCCCAGGGCACAGGGTGCAAAACCAGCTCCTAAAAGGAGCGAACTCGGGGCAGATCAGCAAATTTCTGCTGGATTTGGAGCTGTCTCAGCTGGTGCTGGAGCCAGTGAAAAGCCTGGACTATGTTCTTCCGAAGGCAGAAGGAGTCCCTCAAGGAGAGAGGGGGGATTTGCATTAAAAATTAGCATTGCCTAGCAGTGGAATTTGGCCCTTCATGGGAAAGGATGCAATTTTTAGTGGGGAAAGAAGATGCTTCTATTACAGCTCCTGTTACAGCAATCCTCTCACTCAGGCCTGCCCCATCCTGACCCATTGCAGTGGCTCCCAGATCCATCTCTGTCCTTACTTCAGCCTCTTCCCTCTGGCCTCCTCTTCAGCATCCCTTCACCACCACCACTGATGTGCTTTGGCCACCTCAGGGAAGCTGTGCAGATCCCTGCCTCCTCTCCCCTCCCGGGGACTGACACCAGGCAGACAACGCTCCCTGGCTCAGCAGTGCCTCTTCTGAGTATGAAGGTACAGAGAGAAATATATACACACACATATACAGGCGTATCCATAGGGATACAGGTGTGGCTGGGGCAGGTGACTGGCTCCAGGAGGAAGGGGCTCGCTCAGATGGGACCACCAGCCACGGTGATGCCACCCCAGGCTGGCCACCCCTCCTGGCAGGGTAGCCAAGGGCTCCGGCGCGACGCTGGGACGGTGCTTTGATTCCTGAGATTCCTTTTAAGGTTGATTTTAAAACAAAAACACCGTGAGGCACCAGCAGCCACCTGGCTGACCCGGCCACGGAGATTCCACCAGCACTTTCAACCACAAGCCCCTTCGGGACTGGCAGTGGGGGGTTATCTTATCATGGTAAAATGTAGCTAAGAAATCGAGGAGGGAGAGGAGTATTTGCTGGTTTTGCAGGGTGGAAGCATTGTTTAGTGTCATTGATGAGATTTTCCTAAAAATCCCAGATCTCGTGGCTTCATTGCTCTTGTCACTCCCGCTCGGTGTCTCTGTGACATCCCAGCCAGGCTGTACATGGAGTCATGATGTGAGGAAAGGCACTGATGTCACAGGCTTATCAGGACAAACAGGTTTCACCGGGAACAGGTGGAATTCAGGAACAGGTGATTTCACTGGGAATACTGATGTCCCACGTGAAGGCTGTCGAGGCTGCTGGGGAGGGGTGGCGTGGCCCTCCATGCCGGCGGCTCCAGGGGTTGCGGCCCAGACGGCATCGAGGGTGAGGGGCGCGGTGAGGGCGACAGGAGGAAGATGAGGAGTGCGGGCCAGGCGTGCGGGCACGGGGTGTGGAGTGGAGCCGCCGCCATGTCCCCGGTGTCCGTGGGGGCCGCACTCCCGGGGCCGGGGCCGGCCGGGGGGAGCCCCTGGGCGGCGGAGGGAGGTCAGTAGTTGCAGTGGCGCTGGCAGGGCTGGTGGACGAAGGCCCCGGGGAGCTGCTTGGCGCGGCGGGGCGGGCGCTGCCGGGCCCGGTTCTGCCGCTGCAGCGCCTTCTGGCCCAGGCGGTGCCGCTCCGCCAGCTGCTTGGCCCGCTGCAGCCGCTGCGCCTGCCCCACCTTGTCCAGCGCCGCCGCCTTCACCGCCAGCGCCCGGCCGTGGTGCGCCACGGGCAGCTCCGGCCGCGGCTCCGGCATGTCCCTGCGGAGACAGCGGGGTCAGCGGGACAGCTCCGCCCTCGGCCCCCGGCAGGCAGGGGACACAGGTCACCAACCCTCGCCCCGCACGCCGCGCCCCGGCACGGCCCTCCAGCCCCAACAGCCTGCTGAGGGGAGGGATGCGCAGCAAGGCAGGCTCTGGGACACCCGAAAAGATCCAGACACCACCAGGAACACCACTATGTTTAAGTCCCTTGAGCCTGGTCTGTCTCCATCCCACTGTGACCCCTTTGGAGCCCTGGCTAGTCTCAGGTTCCCTTTAGCCCTTCTCTACCCCTTCCAGCACTGAGGAGTTCCTGAACCTCTGGACATCAAGCTCTGGCCCTCAGGGAGACTTTGGAAAGAGAGAAGTCCTGAAGGAATGGTGTCACCTAGACAGGAGTGGTGTCCACTGGCCAGGACCAGTGTCACCTAACCAGGAATGGTGTTCTCTAGCCAAGAATAGCACCTCCCAACTAGGAATTCTGTCCTCTACCTAGGAATGCTGTCTCCTAACCAGGAGCAGTGTCTCCTGGCCTGGAGCAAAGCTCACCCCAAATTCTGACTCTGCCCCACTGAGGGGCTCCAGGGGGATGTGTTGGAGGGCTGGGACTGAGGGGACAGCAGGGACCCCATGGCACGGTGGCAGCCAGGGCTGAGCATGGGCTGAGCATGGGCATGCTCCAGGCTTTCCCTGGAGGCTGCTGGGCAGTGGAGAGCAGCCTTGGGGGGAGGGCAGAGATCCAGTATGTGGCCCCAGGAATGGGTGTGGAGGGCTCCAGCCCACAGGCCTGGGGGGGCCAAAGGGGCCATTTGGGGCATTTCTGTTTAATTTCCCCACTGCTAAGCTGGGGTTTGGGGCAAGGAAAAGCTGGTGGTGTCCCACTCCCCACAGCTGTGGGATACCTCTGTGCTGGGCCAGTCTGGGGCCAGGTGGGGGATTTGAGGGAGGCTGCAGCACCCTCCTGCCTGGGGGACCTAGGAGTCTTCAGGGGGCCACTGTGCCCAAAGGCCACCCTGTCCCACTGGGTTTGCTTTGCTTGGGCCATACCTATGCAAAACCCCCGTGTAAGCCCTGCCTGGCAAACCCCCCTGGACAGGTGTTGGGGTGACAGGTGGCACTGGCATGGGTAGCAGTGGCAGGAGTGGCACTGACACAGGTGGCTGTGCCAGGAGACCCTGCTAAGGGCAGGGGAGATGAACACAGCCTTCTCCCACCACAGCCCAGTGCCAAGCTCATGTCCTGCACCCATGGCAATCCGAATATGCTACTGAGACCCCTCAGCAAAGGGTTTTGGGACAGAGGGGCTGCCAGACATGCACGGTGCCAGCTGGAGCACCCTGCCAGATATCCAGGGTGTTCCGTGAGGTGGACGTGGGGACACTGATGTCCCCCACTGCCCCACTACGTCCATGAGTGAAACATTCCTGGATGTAGGTGGCGATCTGGGATGGCAGGACTGACCATCCACCCCTGGTCCCTCAGTGGGTGCTGTGGCTGCCGGCCCCCCAAACACCCCCAAAGTGCACTCACTCTGCAGCATCGTCCTCGGGGCCCTCCCCATCGACCTCGAGGGTGCTGGTGACGTAGACGGACATGCTGGGGTGCTCGATGAGCAGGTCCTCCATGGGGCTGCTCCCCACGCCGTCGGAGCCGGGCTCCTCTGCAGTAAAACAGGGGGGAGGGGTGACAAACCAACTCTCGTCCATCAAGCAGGGACCGGCCGGAGCCAGGGAAGCGGCCGGTGGCGGTGGCGGACCGGGGGGTGTCGGGCGGGGTCGCGCCGAGCGCCCGGTACCGCCAGCACCCGGGCGCCGGGCGGGGCCGGGGCGGGCACGGCTGCCTGGGGCGGGGGTGCAGAGCCATGCGGGGCGCAGCGGGGACACACACACATACCATGTACAGTGGGGAGGGAGGGGGAGAGAAAGGGGCATCGTTAGTGCGAGAGACACCCACCACCGCTACACGCGGGCCCGGCGCCGCGCCCCGGCCAGACCCCCCCGCTCCGGGGACCCGGCTTGGCATGGAAACGGGTCTGCTTGGACAAACTGAACTACAAAGGTGGGAGACCAGCAGAGTTTACTGCAGCAATGGTATTTTTCCTTCTCA
>VZTF01006610.1:29548-41791 GCA_013397755.1 Cnemophilus loriae | reverse complement strand
GCTTTGCCCGTTCTGATGGCACCTGAGCCGGGCCGGGCCGTGCCGTGCCGGGGGAACGCCGACACGCCTGTGCTCACAAACACCACCCAGCACTCCACAAACATGGAAACCAAGCACACACAGAGCAGAAAAACAGTCCACACCTTTTCTCTGGAAGAAATCATGGGAATAAATTCTTCAGCAAAGGTTTTCACTGTGCCTCCAACTCCAGCCTGTTAGAGGCCAAATTTTAAGTGGCTGATCCAGAAGCTGACCCCCGACCCTTCCCCCCCCCGCCCCCCGCAGCCTTCCATGCCTTCCCTTCCTCATCTCTACCTGGCAACAGCACTTGGGCCGGTGCTTTTCGAGGCTGCCTGGGCTTGGAATTACTGGTGCTGTAATGGGAAGGGAGCCTGCACCTAATGTTGGGATGCCCACACCCATTCCCAGACTCATCAAAGGATTTGAGGGAACTGGTGAGCAGGGAGGCAGTGCAGTATCTATATGGACACATGTGACCCTGCAGCTGGGTGAGGGAGCAGGAGGAAGCACTGTTCTTGAGTGGAGAAACACAGAGCATGGGTATTCCTGGCTCAGTGCATGCCCAACTCCTCCTGCAGCTGATGCCTCAGCCCAGGGCTCAGGACAGGCCACAGTTAGCCTTGCAAACATGAGAATGTCTTTCTCCAGGTCAGAGGATTTCAGTCTATTAATAGTTGTTGACATGCCGGGCTGGAGATTGTTTGTCAGCCTGGAGACAGCCCCCGAGCTCGGCTGGAGCAGCACTCCCACAGCAGTGGTCTGTGGGCATGGCGAGCATGGGGCTACCCTGTGCCCATCCTTTGCCAAGGTGGGTTTTAATGTCACAAAGCAATTTTTTGGGGCCCTCAAGTACCTCAGTGATGCAGCCACATCCTGGGAAATGCTCTTTGCTCTCTCCCTGGGTGCTGAGCAGGGCCAGGCTAAGCAAGGGGTCAAGAGTGGCATCAGAAACATTTCAGGAAGGTCTGAGTAATTTGGGTGCATTTTGCAACACAGGGGGCAATGACCAGGCTGACAGGGGCTGAATCCAGAGGCTCCCTAGGCTGCCTGTCTGCTGCTGGGAGGGAGCCAGGCTGGGAGCTGCTGGTGGCCACCACAGCTCCAAGGGGAAGGATGGGGCTGGAGTGTCCCGGTTTGGTTCTTGGAGTGCTTGGTATAACTCAAGCCCCAGAAAAAGGGCTGGAAGAATGTGGTCTCCCACTGCTCAGGGACTGCTGTGGGAACAGACTGCAGCTGAATTAGCAGTGGGATGACATTCACAGGCAGACACTGCTGGAAGCCAGCACTGCACCAAGAGCCAAGGCACTTCATTGGAAAAACATGGGAGTGTTTTGTGCCAGAGTCCCCTCTGAGCCATCTGCAGTCTCGACCCAGGGATCAGGGCACAGCGTAGTGCTTCTCTGGTTGGGGAAGCTCCTGGCTCCTCCTGGCATGCTTTGGGCTCGCTGCAGTTGCTGCCAGCTGGCCCCGACACATGGCAGCTGCGTGCCTGCTGCTCCAGGGACCTCCTTGCAACAACCCCCTGCCGTGGCACTGCTGTGACCCTCCCTGACAGTCACCTGAATGCCCAGAGGACAGAGAATCCTCCACAGCTGCCCATGCCCACCCACCCATCACCTCCAGTAGCTCTCCACAGGGCTCCCACCAGGCATGGGGCTGGCCCTGTTCCCCATCCTAGGCTTGTCCCTGCTCTGGTCCCCTCTCCAGGTCACTGCATATGGTAAAAAGCCCTAATGAACAACTTGAATCACAAAAACAAGTATGGGGAACAGGCAGGGAACATCTGCTCAGAAACCTGCTGCCTGCAAGAGGGAGGACAAAACTCTCCTCCTAAACCTGCAGGACACATTCGTGGTCTCCAAAGCTGGGGCGTCACAACCAACCAGGGGCTACCAAAGCAGAGCACAGGCATCAGGAGCTCCTGCACAGGCAGGAGGGTTTGTCTCTGACTGCTGCTGGATTTGCAAGGAAAAGGTCATAAAAACATTGCAATTGGCTGAGTCATCAATCTACAACAGAAACTCCAAGGTCTGAACAGAGCTAGAGAAGATCTGCACAGGAGGAATTCAGTCCGCCTGGTTGGTGTCAAACAGGGCTCTGGATGGCTCTGGGAATGGGGAGCTCTGTGGGCTCTCTAGGTACAGGGACCTGGTGCCAAACATCCCTTGTGCTTGGCATGGGCAGTGGGAACAATTTGGGAAGATAATCCCCATGGAGCTGAGATTTACTCCTCTCAAATGACCCAAACATGGCCAGATCACTGGTGGCACATCCCCAGCTGGGACAGGCAGGCACCACTGCCACCTGCCCTCACATGGGGACAACCCCACCCCCCACCAGCGCCACAGGACTGGGGTCTCCCAGGGGAACAGGCTCCTGGTTTGCTTTCAGCAGGGGCAGGGCAGGGAGCAGCTGAGCTTGGCTCCTCCTGAAAAAGTGCTGTCCAGGGCACAGCTCAGCTGAGGCCATGGCAGTGCCACAGCTGGTGGCAGAGCTTGCCAGGGCTGGGTCCCCCAACCCACCGACCCCCCGCGGGCAGGATCACAGCAAAACTCTGGGTGATCTCTCTGGCTGGTGCCTTGCCAGGGTCCCCTCCTGGCATGGAGGCACCTGGAGGCTTCTGGGCAGCAGCAACCCCAGCTGGAGATGCTGATGCTGCTCCCACACTGGCAGAAAGTTGAGAATTATCACTGGGAGAGGAAAGGGGAAAAAGGAGGAGCAGGTCAGGGGCTGCTGCCCTGACCACAGGGCTGGGCACCATGGGCAGAGCATGGGAGCCAGGCGAGGAAAAATGAAGGGCAGAGCTGCTCCCATGTGGTGTAAGCTCATCTGCTGACATCTCAAGGGTTTGCCCAGCTCTGGAGAGACAAGGTGCAGCAGAGGCTGTGGGAAGCCAGTTCTGTTGCTTTCCTCACCTGCAAGATCAATTATGAGCCAGCCATCCTCTTCCTCCTCTTCCTCGACAAAGGGTTTGGGCTCCTCCAGGCCCTCTGGTGTGTTGCTGTCACTGAAGAAGAGGCTGGTGAGACGCTGAAACATGGTGGGGAGCGGTCCAGCAGGATAGACGGGGAGATAGAGCTACTGCTGGGCACCAGCTTCCAGGCACGGACACAGGAGAGATGGGCAGAGAGGGGAAAACCAGCCCTCGAGGTCTCAGTGACAGAGAGGTTCGGCTGCCAGAGAAATCAGAGCTAAGCGGTGTGTAGTGCAATTGTGAGGTTCTTCACTTGGCTTCAGTGCAAAGGCCTGTAAAAGGGAGAGAAAAAGAAACAGCACATTAAAACAGGCTGGCAGTGTGACCTTCCTGCATCCCAGGGGCTCGGATGGCCTCAAGGGGACAGCAAAAAGGTGGCTCTGGCACTGATCTCTGCCATGGGCTGTCCCAGCTGGTGTCATATCTGACAGCAGAAGTGAAGGGCTGGGTGCCTGTGCCCTGCAGCCCCCACCTGCATCAAGCCCCATGTTGTGTCCCCATCCTCATGGGTGGGGTGTCCCAGGAGACCCATCCCCAGGAGCTGGCAGGGACAGAGGCAGACACTGTCCCTAAGTCAGGCAAACATGGTAAGTTCCTCGCAGCAGGCAGGGCAAGGACAGCATTGTCACAGAATCAGAGACTGGTTTGGATTGGGAGTGACCTTAAAGGCTCATCTTATTCCACACCCCTGCCATGGGCAGGGACACCTTACACTATACCAAAGTGCTCCAAGCCCTGTCCAACCTGGCCTTGGACACTTCCAGAGATCCAGGGGCAGCCACAGCTTCTCTGGGCACCCTGTGCCAGGGGCTCACCATCCTCACAGGGAACAATTCCTTCCCAATATCCCATCTATCCCTGCCCCCTGGCAATGGGAAACCATTCCCCCTTGTCCTTGCACTCCAGGCCCTTGTCCAAAGTCTCTCTCCAGCTCTCCTGGAGCCCCTTCAGGCCCTGGAAGGGGCTCTCAGGTCTCCCTGGAGCCTTCTCTTCCCCAGGCTGAACACCCCCAGCTCTCCCAGCCTGTCCCAGAGCTAAGGGGCTCCAGCCCTTGGAACATCTCTGTGGTGTCCTCTGGACTCACTCCAGCAGCTCCACATCCTTCTTATGTTGGGTCCCCAGAGGTGGAAGCAGCTCTGCAGGTGGGGTCTCACCTGAGTGGGCAGAGGGACAGAATCCCACCCATCTGCTGCCCACACTGTGGAGACAAGCCCAGGATGCTGTTGGCTCTCTGGGGTGCCAGCACACACTGTTGTTCACATCCAGCCTCTCATCCCAGCCCTTTGTGGGTCTCTGTTTTACCTCTGCTCAGCTCATCACTGTTTTATCCCTAGGGAAGCAGATTCCCCCCAGTGTCGGGGGAGGTCAGCACTCATTAATTTCATTAATGACTGCCAAGCTCCTGGCAAGGCACAGGAATGGCAGCCAAAAGGTGCAGAGTGTTATTTGTGTGTTATTTGTGTGTCTCTTGGTCCAGAGACATTAAAAGGGCATTAAAAGGCCATAAAATGCCATCAGGAGCTCAGTGCAGTGAGAGGGGACAGCTGGGTGCTGCTGTGCTTGGCACACTGATGTGGGTGCATTTAAAGGGTAAATGCCCTGTTCACACCAAACCCCCAGTTCATGGCCCTGTTGACCAAGGGGCCATGGAACTGGAGTGATCCTCCACCCAGGGGAAACTCCATCTGCCCTAGGCAGCGTGGAGTGGGAAGGGTACAGGAGGCACCATGTGTCCATACACACCCCAGTCCTCCAGCAGCTCAAGTTCTAGCTCAGCCCTGCCGCCCAGTGAAGTGGCTTCCCCAGTCCCAGCATCCTGGAAAGGTGGCTGGCCTGGGCACTGCAGTTCTGGGGCTCAGGCACTCTTTTATTCATCCCTGTGGGATGGCAATGCCTTTTGCTTCTCTCAGGTGCCTCGGGAGGAATAACATCTGCTCTACAAGTCAGAAAATGAGAAATCAAAAGAGCCTTCCCCCTGGATGGGATCCCCTGGACCTCAGGGGCTCTGATCTCTGCCACTCCCAGATGCAGAAGGGAGTGATGGAGCATGAAGCAGCCCTGCAACACCCAGCTCTCCCTCCCCGGCATGGCCAGAGCAGCAGTGTGATGCTACCTGACCCCGAGAACAGGTCTCAAGCCCCTGGTGACTTCAGTTGCCCCAGAGGCACAAGGCAGACCATGAGCCACAGCCGTGCCCCGCTGCAGATTGCAGTGCTCGGGCGTCCAGCCCACTCACTCTGGGATGGCCCAGCTGAGGCTTGTGGAGCCTCTTACCAGGAAGAATCAGAGGTCATGGAGGACTCTCTGCTCTGTGTCCCAAGAGGGTCCCTGGCTTACTCTGGAGGCACTGAGCAGGGAGGGTTTGGGCACTGAGACATGACAGAGTTGTTTCTCTGACCCCACAACCATAGCAAGGCCTCGGCCATTCTGTTACCCTCCAGTATTCTCAGCTAAATCAGCCAGACACCCTCTTTACCTGGATCATTAAAGCATAATAATTTAAGTTATGGAAACAACACAGAGAGGGGCTGATGCCCTGCTGGGCTTTGAATGGACTCTCGTGTGCTCCACGCTGAGCTCAGTGGGATTTCCCTCCCATAGGATGTCCATGTGCATCCATCCCCACCGGGCCAGGCGGCAAAGGCCAGCCTGGCCAGCCCTGAGGCCTGTGGCTACACAGCCATGGCTTCATCATGCCAGCTGTGCCTGGAAACCTGGCACTTGCCTGACCATTCACCTAGTCAGTAAATAGCTTTTAATATGACATGAGTATTATTTATTAAAGAAGTTTATTAAATATCTAATTGTGGCAGAAACTCCACAGCTCTCAGGTCCCTGCTGGTGATGTCCCAGAGTCTCGCCCTGTTTGCTCCTCCCCAGGTGCCTGGGAAGGAGTGATTGGGGCAGCTCATGGCACGCGCTGGGGTCACAGGGGGCTCCAGTCCCCTGAGGCCACCATGGCCCTGGCTCAGTGCGAGGCCAGGAGTGGGTTCATGTGCTTACTGAGCTGGGGCATTACCAGGCTGGCAGAAGTGCTGAGCCAAAGCTGACCCCAGCATCACCAGGGAGGTCCTCAGGATGACACACTGGGGCTGGGGACAGCAGGGTCCTCTGTGCTGTGCCCCAAGCCCACTACGCTAGGAGGATACTGTCAATGCTCTTGACTTACCTCATGCAATTGTCAGTCTTTCTCCCCGCCTAGATATGGATGTCACCCAAAAGCAGAGCTGGGGACAAGATCTGGCACGCAGGGTCAGGGGAAGACAGTGGCCCCAGTCTGGCTGCCAGGGGAAGGTCACCCAGAAAAGCACCCATGCAGCTACCACAGGCCAGGGGCTGAGCCAGGCAGAGATTTTCCCTGTTGCCTAAGCAAACCCAGCCTGGAATGTCTCACTGCAGTGAGTGCTTCCCATGCTCTGCAGGCTTGGCTTTGGGAGCCCCCTGCAAGGGGCTCATCCTCCAGCAAGCTCAAAGTCAAATGACCAATAGCACGGTCAAAACCTTTTAGTTTTCTTTTGTTAAAACATGACAAAAGCTTTCACAGGACAGTAGGAAAGCTGTTCCCCCAAGAACCTGCCTGCTTAGGGACCGGTCCCCAGAAAATCGCAGGATGCAGGCAATGGGAGTAAAGTGCCTGGACTCTCCAGGTGCCCACTCCAACCCAGAGGTAATTTGTCTCTTCTGAAGACACAATAGACACTATTATTTTCAATTGTCCCCTCTCCCAAATTTAACTTCTTAAGTTAAGGTGCAGGGGCTCACAGGCAGCTGCCATAGCCCTGGAGGAAGTGGGAGAGAGTTAAAAGCTCTCCTAAGAGCAAAACTTGAAATGGATCATTTTAAAGGATCATTCCCTGAAGAATTCAAGTAAGTCACCAGCTATCACCCTCTCCGAGCCAGGGAACGTGATGTGGCCCTGACCCCCTTCCTGATGCAAGGGAGTCTGTGCCATGGGTGGGCTACAGTGGCAGGATCAGCCCCATGGTGGTGCCCAGGGAGCTGCAGGAGGCTCCTGGCAAAGCCTTCAGGATCAAACCTGCAGGGTGAAGGCAGGAGGGAGGCCAAAATGCAAGCAAGGGCCAAAATGAGCATTAATCCTCCTCCTCACTTTATCCTGTCTTTTCTGAAAAACTCAGGTTAAAGAAGCAGGATGAAGCTCTGATCTCCAAAACTCTCAGCAGGTTTGTGGATGACACTGAGCTGTGTGGAACAGTCAGTTCAGCAGAGGGAAGAGATGGGACATCCAGAGGGTCCTGGGCAGGCTGGAGAAGTGGGCTTACGTGAACCTCATGAAGTTCAACCAGGCCAAGTGCAAGGTCCTGCACCTGGGTCAGGGCAGCCCCAGCACCAGCACAGGCTGGGGGCTGGGTGGGTTGACAGCAGCCCTGGGAGAAGGACTTGGTGGTGACAAATCGGATGTGACCTGGCCATGGGCACCGGCAGCCCAGAAAGCAACCCTGTGCTGGGCTGATCCCACAGCGTGGGCAGAGGTGAGGGGGAGATTCTGCCCTTCTGCCCACTCAGGTGAGACCCCACCTGCAGAGCTGCCTCCACCTCTGGGGACCCAAGATAACAAGGATGTGGAGCTGCTGGAGTGAGTCCAGAGGACACCACAGAGATGTTCCAAGGGCTGGAGCCCCTTAGCTCTGGGACAGGCTGGGAGAGCTGGGGGTGTTCAGCCTGGGGAAGAGAAGGCTCCAGGGAGACCTTAGAACTCCCTCCTATGCTTAAACGTGTTCCAGGAGAGCTGGAGAGGGACTTTGGACAAGGGCCTGGAATGCCAGGACAAGGAGAAATGGCTTCCCACTGCCAGAGGGCAGGGTTAGGGGGGATATTGGGAAGGAATGTGAGGGTGGTGAGCCCCTGGCACAGGCTGCCCAGGGAAGCTGTGGCTGCCCTATCCCTGGAAGTGTTCAAGGCCAGGTTGGATGGCACTTGGAGCAACCTGGGATAGTGTAAGGTGTCCCTGCCCATGGCAGGAGTGTGGGATGAGATGCTCTGTTCTGTCTTTTCCAACCCCAACCAGTCTGTGAGTCTGCAATCTCCCACCCTCCTAGAAGGGACCTGCTCCTGGCCTTGAACTGGCAGCCACCAAGCACCTCCATCAGCTCATCATGGAGGGCTCGGGGTGACCTGCTCAGCCCTTCACAAGGCAAAAGACTCCTTGGCCAGCTCCTACCCAGACAGTGAGATGGTCACATGCCACCTCAGGCCCTGCAGGTTCCACCAAGCACTTCTCTGGCTGAGGCAGCCAGTAGCAGATCAAGCTGTGAAGTTTATCCAGGTATTTGGAAATCCTCTGCTTTCCCTGCAGCAAACATTTGCCCCATTTACACCAGGGGATGGAGGGCCAGCAGCCTCAATGGGAACTGCAGCGCAGGAGGGACAGATTGTGTCCCTCTGACAGGGGATTGAAGTCAATGTTGTGCCTTGTCACCAGGCAGAGGTGGTGCCCACGGAACCAGTTTGGACCAGGAGATGGCTTCTCTTCCTCTCAGGTCCCTTCTTACAGCTTTCCTGTGTCTGCAGGTGCCCCACATCTGTGGGGGAGGTGTGTCCCAGGTGTCCCCCCCTCAGGACACAAGGGGACTGCCTGTGCACCACATCCTTGGGGCTGAGCTGCCCCAGAAACCACACACTGACCCCCTGTTCCCTGCCAGAGCGGGGGCCACCACCACAGGACAGCTGCCATCCTTCCCAGGCTTCCACGAACCCCCTTACTCAGCATGTCAACCCCATCCCAGGCACTGCCAACACAAGGGAACAGCCCACCAACTGTCCTGTCCCCAGGACACTCACTTGGGGACAGATGAGTTTCTAAATAAATTACGTTTATCAGAATCCTTCCAGAAAGTCCAACAGCCTTTTACAACAAGGCAGAAGGTATTAAAAATATTAAAAGTTGAAGTGGAAGTAAGGAAACCACAATGCATCAAGTTATTTTTTCCCCTTCAGAAACCTCGACACAATAATTAGTTTTCTGAGTCACTGCGGCTGCAAATAACCCCAGAAGCTAAGAATAGGGAACAGGATCGGCAGCAAAGCCCCGGGATGCGCCAGGAGGTCGCTGGGGCAGGAGCTGCAGCGTCGCAGGACTGGCAGCTCTCAAAAGTCACAGTCTGCAAGAACAACAGCAACTCCCCTTGGAAATGGCAACAGGCTCCCTGAAACTTTCCATAAATACTTGGCGGCGGGAGGGATGCTGCTGACAGGCAGCAGGAGCGGTCCTTCCTCGGCAGAGCTAAGAATACCCCGCGCAGTCATCCCGGCGGGCGGCAGAGGTACAAATCAGGTGCCTTCCTCCAACCCACTTGGGAAATGGGATTTTCAACTCATTTTACCTAAATTAGACAAGCATTTCACAGACTTGCTGTGCTGAAGGTACAAAAATCCTAAACCTGGCACAGAAACACAAAACAGAGGAGAAGGGGATCCGGCAGCTGGGCAGCTCAGGGGAGCTCTGCACATCACCCCAGAAATGACCAGTGAATCATCCCTGTGCTGCCCTCCACCCATCTCCATCAAGGGAGGGACCAGAGCTGGCAGGGACCTGCCTGGGACAGTTTGGCAGGGCTGAATTAATGCATTTGGTCCCACAACAACTGTGCTACAGGTCCAGCTGATCCCATTGCTTTGCCAGCAGGCCCATTGATGGGATTCCCCTGGAGTGCCCTGGGCACAGGGGCAGAGCTGCACCCCGAGGTGCTGCCAGCACAGACAGACAGATTCCAGCAAAACAAAGGCTGATTCACAGCCAGAGCCTCGTCCATGGCACATCAGGGGAGCAGAGGGGGGGGAGGCAGAGAGCAGTTTGAAAAATCCCGAAAAAACTCTTCATCATGAGACTCTTCTTATTAATGGCAGACCAAGACAGGACCTGGAAGGGCTTTCCTCAGCCAGTCCAGGGTCTCAGCGGGGATTGACACATGCTCCTCCAGACCTCACCTGAAGGAGGGGGACCCTGCAGAATGAGGGGGAAATGTTTTTCCCAGAGCTAGTCTCTGCATTCACACTGGCTCTTGTGTCACTGCTGCAGGAAGGTCCTTACCCCAAGGACAAATGTGACCTTGTGCTGTTTGATACCATCACACACAGTCCTGGAAAATCTGCCAGTGGCTGGCAGGATCCAGGAAATTTTAGATTTGCCATGAGCTGTGCTATGAAATTTTAGAACTTTCCTCTCTGGGATGCACTGGGTGAAGCATCTTGAGGAGTGAAGCATCCCGAAGAGCTGCACACCGGGAGGGGAGCAGCCCAACCTTACAGCCTCCATAAGTCACAGAGGCTGAACAGCACCTGGCACACTGGACTTTGACACCATAAGAACCCCGAGCTCCCCAGCAGCTCCCTCCAAGCCCACTCAGGGCCCCCCTAGCCAGAGCAGGACTCGCTGTGCAGTCAGCATTAAAAACCCCTTAGATACAAGTTTATGTCACAGGGTTTTCCAGTCTTATTACAAGCAGGTGTTACCGTTTTATTATCTGGGGAAAAACTTTTATATTTTTCCTTTTGTGTTCAGCCAAATAAGCAGCAGTTTGATGCATCAGGTTCCCAACAGTGACAGTGAGCTACAGCAGACAGCTTTTGTCTTTTTTTGTTGTAGGTTTGTTGTTTNATATAAAAGCAGAGGAAAGATTTATTTTAGAGCAAAACAACACAGTTCTCGGCACTCTGTAGATTAAGCCTGGTGGGAAAAGAGGTCCAGCACAGTCCTGTACCAGAGCCCAACACCTGTTTCTGGGAGGGTTTCTGGGATGGTTTCCTACCCCAGCAAAACCTTGGCCAAACAAGCAACAGCATTTGGCACCTGCCCAGCTCAGCCCTCGTTGGTGCTGCTTCAGCACTGGGTATTGCTGGGCTCAAGGGAGACAGTTTAATCCACTATTTTGGGATCCCAGGGTGCCAGTCTCTTTGCTCAGGTGCTCTGAGCAGGGCTGTAGCTCCCCTACACAAACACATACACGTATATGCATAAAAAAATTACAAGAGCAATAATGCCCTTTTTAACCCGTTTCTACACTCCACAAAGTCCAAGTTTTTCCACAATAAGTCCCCCTAGATGGGAACAGGATTAGTTTCCAGGGCCTGCCAGGCTCAGCCAAGCTGAGGTAAGAGACATGAAATCCAGAGGCAAGTTGCCCTTTTAGAACTTATGACTTTTTTGAGCTGTCCCAAACGACGTGCCCTTAGAGCAGCGATAACAGAAGGAGATGCTGTGCATGGTACCTGAGAGACTCCTGGGTTCAGCATCCTGGGATGTGGTGGAGTTGCCCCATGGCACAAACCTCAGCCTGGCGCTGCCAGCACCGCCCCCCTGCCATGCACAGAATATTCTTAGTTGGAAGAGATCCACAAGGATCATCAAGTCCAACTCGTAAGCAAATGGCCCATAGAGGGATTGAACCCACAACCTTCGTGATATTAGCACCATGCTCTAACCAACTGAGCTAATCTCAGAGGCTACGGCCCCTTCCTGGGCAGCACAACTAAACTCAATAAAAATATCAAAGCATACGTCTGTATGTGAATCTCATAAAAACTGGTGGGATTTACAAAGACAATCGAGATCTAAAGACAGAGGGATTCCAAAGCACCAAGGATTCGCTGGAAATAAGTTAAATAGATAATAGCTTTCTGTATTAGAGATTTACATTTATTTACATTCTTTACACAAGTTTATTTGATATAGTATACTATATATACTGTATTTTATACAGTATATAATATATAGTATCGGAAGGTGTCCCTGCCAGGACAGCCCCCTGCAGGGGGTTGGAACGAGATGATTTTTAAGGTCACTCCCAACCCAACTCATTCTGTGGTTCTGTGACATATTTCATATATTGACACATACTTATATTTATATATTCACATTCCTTTTCCAAAAAGCCGCGTTTTGCACCCGAAGAGCGTCTAAACATCACGGGTGGAGACATATCCACGTTTCCTGCTGAGAAAAGCCACAGCGGCGACTGGCGCGGAAGGGACACGGGGGTCACCCACGCGTGACCGCCGCGGGCAAGTCCCACGTCCCGCGCTCGCCATCGCCCCCGGGCCGGCGGGGTCACGGCGGGACAAGGGGGGGCAGCGCTGTGACGTCTCAATGTCATATGCAAATGATGCGACGTCACCACAGCGCAACCAATGGGAGCGTGGAACGACCGCGAATCTTAATCCGGTGATGAAGAAACAAACAACAGGCGCGGGCGGGCCGAAGCCGAGGGGTCCCGGGACGCCCCCACCTCCCC
>VZTF01006610.1:0-29401 GCA_013397755.1 Cnemophilus loriae | reverse complement strand
TGCCGGTGCCGGTGCCGGTGGCGGTACGGACCCCGCGGTTCTGCCGAGCGCGCGCCGCTCCCCCGCACAAATCGGCACCTTCCGACAGCTGATCGTGACGTCACAAAGAGGCCCCGCCCCCCGCCGCCGCAGCCAATGGGCGCGGGCGCAGGGAGGGCGGGGCCCGCCCCGGGGTGGGGACGGGGGTCCCGGGTGGGGAGCGGCGCCTCGGGAGGACGCGAGTGGGCGAGGTCGGGGCAGTGTGGGTTCTTCCGTGCCCCGGTGCCGAGGAGGCGGCAGAGCCCCGGGAAGTGGGCGGCGAGGGGCTGGGGACTCCCGGGGATGCGGGTGGAGAAGGGAGAGGCTGGAGACCCCCGGAGTGTGGGGTAGAGGGGAAGGGCTGAGACCCTCGGGCGTGCGGGGGAAGAGGGGAGCTCCGGCACCAAGATGGAACGGGAGGAGGGAGATAGACGAAAATTAAGAGCTGAAGCCATCGGGAAAAAAAAAACAAACAAAAAAAAGCGATAGAGCCCAGCCCCGCCCGCAGCGCCCCGAAGACGCGGGAGGGACAGGAAGGTGCTGGGAGATGTGCTGGCGCCTGCCGAAGGGAAGGGACAGAGGCTTGAGGCTTCCCAGACACCCACTCGTTTCTCACTGCTGCACTGCAGAGGCGTCATCCAAAGAGAAACTTTGGTGGGACACGAATGAGGGGGCTGGGGCTGAACCCCCTGGATGTGCCACCCAACCATTACCCACCTGCGAGACAGAGGGGGGCTCAGGGGCTCCGTGAAGAACGACACCAGGAACATCCCAGGAGTGTCACAGCCCCTGTGGATGCTTGGCATCAGCAGGTTTGCCTTCGTCCTCAGCATGGGCTGACCAAGGGACCAAGGCTTGGTTTGACATCATGCCAGGCTTGTCACATGGCAGGATATTGTCTGTATAAAGATAGAACATCTATTAAAACAGTCAGTAATGGAGCAATCTGGGTGTCTGAGTCATGCATGGAACAGTTAGGACTCATCTGGCATCACAGGTGAGAATTCCTCATTGTAAATTCACAAGAGGTAGAATTTAATTGTGTCTTATTCAACACGAGGTCACAAATTAAATAACATTTAGTCTTCTGTAATTGAAGGATCTTGCAGAAGAGTGTAAACCATTTTGGGAGGAGAGCTGCTACCCTTTTCACTTTGCCAGGAGAGGAGCAGAAGCCTGTGAAGCTTGAAACAGTCCTAAGCAGGAAGTCCACTCATTTGGGATGTCCATGGAGGGCATTTTGAGCTGGCCATGGCAGTTTCAGTTAATGCCCAAGGAGCTGGAGGTGCCCAGCACTGCTGGACACAGTGGGGGACAATCTGCAGAAGGCACCCAGAAGTTACAACATAACCACACTCGACCCCCAACCTGGTCCCTGCCTGAAGCGAAGAGCTCCTGCTGCCCATGCAGGTTCCTTTTGCTGCTCCTATTTGTCCTGGTTTCACGTGGAGTGATTACAAGATGGCTCCTGCTGGCTGCAGCAGGAGTGCAGAAATTAACCTTTAATCCCACTGGCATAGAGGAGGGGATCCCAATAAATGCAGCAGAATGAATCTTGTTAGGGTGAAACATGTTGCAGGGTAAACTGCCCCATTTGTGCTGGCATATGCCCTAAAGGGCAGGTTTAAGTGGAATGACCCTCTCTCCATTCCCAAGGGAATGGGAAATGCTTCAGTCTCTGCTGCACCCTGCCCTGGTCTTCTACTGCAGTACCCTCTCTGGGCAGCGTGTAGCCCTTGTGATTTACTGCTGGAAAAGCTGCTGCACAGACGGTGAAGCAGGGAAAGGAGCTTCTCACCAGCCTGAGGCCATCAGCAGTGGCTGCCAGGCCCTGCTGTGCCCGGCCGGGGGCTGTGGCTGGGGGCTCTGGGGTGGGTGACAGCTGTGCTATGTGACAGCGGGAAATGACTTCAATCTTGCTGTCACGGGGCGCAGCGGGCAGGAAGCCGTGGTGGCCCAGCCCTCATGTGCCTACAAGCCTGTGGTGCTGAGCTGCGGTTCACATAACTGTGTCTTCTGTCTGTGCATGGGGGTAGCAAGGAGAGCCTGGAGAGACCTCTCCCCTCGGTCCCAGGGACAGCAGTGTCTGCTGACACTGAGTAAGGGAAAGGAAACCAGAGTGCCTTCTCTGTGGCATCCTGAGGTAGGATGAGGGGTCACAGGGCATGACCTGGCTTTGACTCCTGGATGGCCCTGGCTCTCAGGTCGCTGGGAAAGTCACGCTGAGTTGAGCTGCAAGGCCTGAGGTGGCTATGCCTGGAGAGGATGAGCAAGCAGCTGCCTGCACCTCACCTGCCCACAGGTAATGGGGATTTAACTGGGGCCTTGGTGTGTCACAGCACGAGTCCACCCCAGCAGGTGCCTTGGGCTCTGCTGCTCAGGCGCGTAACTGGAGGCACTCTGTGAATTTGGGTGACTGCTGAAAATAGGAAGGTGATCACACTGGCTTCTGCTTCATCCAGGAGGTTTTGGGAGCAGCACTGAGAGCCTCTGGCAAGGTGCAGGGTCAGTGTGTAATGCATATGCTTCATTTTACCCAACAAATGGCATGCAAAGCAGGCAGGATGCTCATTATAGAATGGTTTGAGTTGAAAGGGCCCTTAAAGATCATCTAGTTCTAAACCCTATTTACCTGTCCTTTCTTTAAAAAGGATGCTTGGTCCAGCTACCCAAAACTTCTAAAAAATAAAAGATCAGGAAATAATAGTAAGTTCGGATCTTTGCAAAGCCCTCCAAGAACATGTGTCCAGCATTTGGCATTGACTGAGAAGGGGGTCCCAGGGCACCCCTCCAGCCCCACCTGCCCACTCTGGTTTCCCTGCAGGTCCCTAGGGTGACCTTGCTGCTCCTGGCATCCCTAACATGAGTTTTCCCCAAGCCCAGAGAGCTCTGCCCCAGCCATTCCTCTTGGTGATGCTGAAGTCACCAAGTAACTGCTGAGCACCTGAAGAAGCATTTCCCAGCCATGTCCTGGGGCTATGGGCCAGCAGCTGTCTCAGTCCTTGCAGCTCCCAGCTGCCTGAAGGCCACAGTCTGAGTGAGCCGCAGGGCTTGCTGCCACACTGTGAGCTGGGTGCTCGTTAGCTGGGGCTGGGAAGAGCAGTTAATGAAGAAGTACATGTCCAGCGTACAGAGACAGTCCTTCAACACAGGCTCTGTGCCAAATGGCAGAAAACAGGGAAATGAGTCACAGAATTTACTGAGCTGGAAGGGACCCAAACGGATCATCGAGTCCAACTCTGAAGTGAATGGCCCATACAGGGATCAAGACCTCACCTTGGTGTTTCATTGGCACCATGCTCTGACCAACTGAGCTAATCTCAGGGTCTTTATGAATGAGCAGAAGCTGCTCATTCTCCTTCCCCAGGCCACCCTGTCCCAGCCTCCCCCATCCCACTGAGAGCCCTTGGAGAACCCACTCCAGGGCCCCAGGAATCGGCCCAGACATCCACCCAGCCCCAGTGAAGCGGACTGGGAGGTGCCACCAATCACCCACACATACCTCTGGTGTCTGTATGTGCCACACCTCAGCTCCTCAGGTGCCTGTTTTCATGCTGCTTGTCCCTAGGGATGGATTTGCCTGGAAGCTCCTGCCTGAAGTTGTTCATCTGTGCTGTAGATCAAGAAAATGTAACATGCACTGTTTCACATCGTTAAAAATCCTCATTGATCTCCTTGGGAGCCCCTCTGGTCCCTTGAGTGGTGGCACTGGGGACAAGAAGTGTGCTCCTTACTTAAACTTGGAAAGACTACCAGTCCCTGAGAAACCTCAGTGGTCTTGCTGGGGTTTGGTGGCCAGAGCAAGGTCCACGAGACACAAGCTCGGCATGGCTTCTCACCCACTGCCTTGCCCCTCCCAGAGATGCCCGAGACCTGGCTGGCTCAGGTGGTCTCCATCCCAGGTCCACAGGACTCCACAGCAGTGTTTCCTCCCTCTTCCCTTCTCCTCTCTGCTGGCATCAAAGGGATGCTGGCAGGGAGACACAGCTGTGTCCGGCCAGACACACATCCAGGTGAAGGGCTCGGTTCAGCCCCTGCCAGAGGCAGGGCTGTGTGGATGTGGTGTGGCTCAGCTGAGTGGTAAATGGGGGTTGTTACCAACTTTGGTCACTTGCTGCCTGGTGGCCGGGACCCACTGCTCCCACCACAGGGCTTTGCATCGGCTCCCAGCCCCCAGTGGGCACAGAGACCTCTGCCCAACCCCCTGGCCTGCACTGGGGAAGAGCTGTGAGGCACTCAGGGAATCTGTGGTTATTTCGAGGCTGGGGACAGTTCCTCCCCGGGACACCCGTGGGACAGGGATGGGCTCTGCAGTGGGGAGGAGCTGCTCTGTGCTGCATGGCCTGGATGAGAGACAGTAACCTGAGCGAAATGCAGAGCAGATGGTTGATGATCATACCTATGGGGCAACCACCACCCTTCAGCCCCATAAAACCTCCTTGTGCCACCCATAGATATCCACAGCCCACGTAGCACCTGAAGGTGAGGGGAAGAGACGGAGCTTGGCTCCCCAGCTGCTCTGCCATGGGAGAGGGCAGCAGGCCGGCCTCATGACCTGCTTCCATCCCAGAGAAACTGCCCAGCACCTGAGATGGGGATGGTCCATGAAGAGCCTGGGATTTGCCTGAGGCTCTGAGTGTGGCTTTCCAGCAGTGGAGGAGCATGGAGGAGTTTACCTAGAACAAATACCGTGAGTGCCCTCTGGGAATGACCACAGCCAGGAGGTGACCTCACTGGAAAGGAATCTGGGTGTTATATTTGCACTTCTCTGACAAAAAGACCTATTTCCCAAAGATGAACATGGGACAGAGGTTTTGCATTTGTCGCATAAAAAATGGACTTGCTTCTATATTTAGAATTTGGGTCACCAGCAGCTTTCTGTCAGGAGACACCAAAACAACTTTGAAAAACAAGTTGCAAAAAAACAGGGCTGCAAACCGGCTTTGGGCCAGGCAGCAGTGTTCGGTCGGGAAGGCTGCCCAGGGAGACAGATATCTGGGGGAGTGATCAGAGGAGAGGTTGGCCGCCTTTCGCAGCAGCGCCCGGCCGGGGCGGGGTGTCCCTCCTGGCTGGGGACGCTGCTGCGACCACTCCACCAGCAGCCCCATGATCCCAGCCCGGCGGCTCTCTGACTCAGGGCACCCTGGACTGACACCTCCTTGTTTTCCACAAGCTCCTCACTTGGCTTGGGGACAGAAGGAAATAGCAGCTGGTGAGATGAGCCCAGTAATTTGACCCAAGGCGATTTTGGGGTGTGTGTCTCAGCATGGAGTAACCTTGCCGGCCGGGGTGCAGCAGCCGGGGCCACCGCCTGTGAGGCGAGAGGATGGCGTGGCACTGGACACGGCAGCACCCTGTCACTCCCTACCACTGCCACCTCCCCCTCCCGTTACCTCCGCCGGAGCCCGGCGGTGGGAGCAGGCAGCTGTCACAGACAAGGAGAGCAGGCAAAGGTTTGCAGTCTCCCCGCCTGCGCTGCAGAAGGAGGGAGTGGGGAACGCAGCTGCTGCCGCATTAACAGCCACCGGCCACGGTGGCTCCTGATGGGTCTCCTCAAAAGTGACTGATACCCAGCTTCCACCTTCCACACCACTCCAAGAGAAGGAGCCTGCCCACCCTGCTGCCCCGCGCCCCTCCACTGCCGGGGAACGGCCGGTCCTTCCTGCTCCCTGGCCATTGCAGTCCTCCGAGGCTGGTCATTTCCTGCCTCCCTGGATCCCAGCAGCAGCTGTTGCCTCCAGGGTCCCCCAGCCTCACTCCAAAAGAGCTCATGCCATAAGCCATAGGGGGGGGATGTGCTCCACAGGAGTGGGTTGTGCTCCATAGGAGAGGGATGTTCTCCATAGTGGTGGAGTGCTCTCAACAGGGGTGGCGTGCACTCCACTGGGGTGGGATGTGCTCCATAGGGGAGGGATGTGCTCCATAGGGTAGTGTGCTCTCCATGAGGAGGGTGTTCTCCATGGGGCAGTTGTTCTCCACAGAAGGAAATGTGAGCTCCATCGAGTGTACATTAGCCCAGAGGGCACATCTTGGTGTGGAGGCAAGGAATGGACCCCAGCTCAAGCCTTGCTCTTCCTGTAGCTCTTCTGACTCCAAGCAGGCTGGACGAGGACCCTGGAGCCTTTGGGAGCCTTGGCACTCGAGAGTCCCCCAGGATTCTGACACTCCTGAGGGGCTTCAGTGACAACATGGCTTTGTAGCTTCTATAAACCAGGACAGCTGGATTTTCCAGGGTTTGGATCACACGTCTCTGGCTCTTCTGCCTGCTCCTGGGTTGAAGTGACTCCCTCTAGACAAGTGTCATGAGGTGCCCAGTGTTCTGCCCAGTCAGTGATGCTTTATTCAAGTGTGTTCCCAAGTTGCCCTTAAGTCTCTGTGTCCCAAAAGTAAGATTAGCATTTGAGTCAGCATTCAGGGCCTCTTTAACAGCAAGGTTAAATCCTGCCTAAGCCAACCCCAGGCCAGTAGAAGTGCAAGCCTGACCATGCCTTTGTCACTGAGGGTCCTGCAGCCCACTGGGTCAGGGCAGGTCACGCCATGGTGCTGCTAGAGCCCTGTGTGTGTCTGGGTTGGATGAACCCTGGAAGCTGCCACCTCCCACACAACAGCATTTCTGGCTCTTTTGACTCCTGCCACATATTTGTCTTGTGCAAGATGAGGTTTTGTCAGTTGGTCCTGCTGCAGAGCAGTGCTGAGCCCTGGGATCCACCCAGGCTGGGGAGGCTCAGCCGTTTATGGCAAGAGTGGAAAAAGAGGCTGGATTGAAGCTGAATAAAAGAGCAACCACTCAATCACCTGGCCAGGCCTCCCACAGTTCAGTGCAGATTTGTTTGAGCCCCAGGAGTGCACACCCTGAACTGTGAGCCTGTCTGGGTTGAGGCACAAGGCAGTGCTGACCACGGAGGACGTCATCCTCATCTTCATCTGCTCATAGTCCCATATATTCGTACCAATTTTATTTTAAATCCCTCCCTAGAACAGAGGCAGGAACTTCCTACACTCAAATTCAAGTCAGGACAATCATAATCAAATAAAATGAAACCTGGGTCTTCCATTTCAGGGGATGGAAAAATTACAGGGTAGAAAATCACTCTTCTGTAGCTGCCCAGCCTCGATTGTTCAGTTAAGGCTTGCTGGAGATTGGTCAAGGTGTTGTGTCCCAGGTGGACCAGTTTTCCTGCACTTTTCTGGTGCCATGCAGACATACTCCTTCCCTTTGGTCCTTGTACCTCATGCTACAGGGTCACACCACACCTTCCCCAGCAGCTGGTGTCTGCAGGGAATGCTGCTGCTGGACACTACCATGCTGACATGGTGACTGGTGACACAGCCCAGTTCTGGTGTGGAGACAAGGCAGCTCCACCAGGCTTTCCTCTGGATGCCTGTGCTCCCACCCAAACTGCATGGCCTCACCATTAGCATCCTCATCTGAGAAGGTCTGAGTAAAATGGGGAAAAGTGAACCCATCACCCTCTGCTGAGGAGTTCTCTGTCCTGCAGTTTGGTTTTGTCCTGATGTGGAGGGGTAGGGCATCCCGGCAAGGGGCTGGGAACCTTGTGCTGGCAGGAGCTGGCAGGAACAGCCTTGGAATGGCCACACTATGCTCAGCTGCCCTGGCCAGGTTACCAGCACCAGCTCTGCTCTGCTTTCCCTTTCCTAATGGGTGAATTTTTGACAATCTAAGTTGTTTGTGCTGGAGTAGAATCCCCAGGACAAGGACAGGCTTATCCAGCACTCAGTTGTATCCTCAGCCTTGGAGGATCTGTTCCAGCTGGGCTGATGGTTGTCACCTTGACTCTTCTTTTGTCTTCAGACTGCCCAGGAAAGAGGCCAGCTTCCACCACGGTGTCTGAGCTCCCTGTCCTGAATGTCAGAGGCAGCCGGGAGGGAACCTGCACTCTGCAGCTGCCCTGGCTGAGCAGGGACCTCACTGCTCCTGCAGCCCTGAGCCTCAGCCTTGTCTGGGTCTCCCTGGGGACAGGGACTAGCTGCCTGCAGCTTTCCCTACCTGCCTCCCTGGTCCATGATGCTGGGAGAATTCCTGCCTCACTGGGATCTCCCTGCCCATTTGGTTCTTCGGCTCAGTCTCTCCCTGGAGAGACCCTTGCTCTCAGTTGTGTCTCCCCTGTTGAGAATCACTTTATATCCTTTGTGGAACAAGATTGTAAAGCCAGGTGAGAAAAAAGGAGATGAGGGAACTGGGGAGCTGATGGAGAGCCTGGAGAAAGTTTACCAGTTTCCATATGGCATCTCTCCAAAGGAGGGATCTTCTTCCTTGCTGAGCTCCTGTGGCTGTGGTAAGGACTGTGGTAGCACCAGGCAAAGTCTTTGGAGTCTCAAAGCACAGATGGCACAGCAGTGGTGTGATGCCAGACCAAGAGACCTCCCATGCCTGATGCTCATAGAGAAATGGGATGGCTCTGAGGGGCATGAGGTGGGTGCTACAGGTACCTGGCACCACCACTGTGCTCCCACCTTGCCCAAGGATGGCCCCAGCCTGCAGGGACCCTGGGGCTGTGCAGGGCAGGAGGACTCTGCAACTTCCTCACAGCTGCCTCCAGCAGCACCGGAGTTTGCTCCCAGGTATCACCTCGGAGTGAAACCCAAGAGACCTCCCGATGAGGGAGGGCAGCTATAAATGTCCTGTCCTGTGTAGGTTTCGCTGTACTGAGGGGAGGAAGGGAACACTAAAGTCTCTTCTTAATCCGCAGTCTGGTTTTGTGCTGAGACGAAGGGAACAGATCCCCTGTGACCATGCCCAGGGTGCCTCCCCCGAGTCCCAGTGTCTGTGCAGACGCCGGTGTGTGCACATCCCTGCACGCGGCATGTCCCCAGGACACCCCTCCAAGCCCTGCCCGCCACCCATCCCAATGACCTGAAAAATACACCACCACCCAGATTAAAATTAGCTTGGGGCTATTTCCAGTCAGGCCGGCAACTCTGCTTGGGGGCAATACCAGTGGTATGGCTGGATATGTCATGGCCATGGCCCTGGCTGGAAAAGGAGCACAGCTCCCACACCAGAACAGTGTAAGATGTGGGACCACCGCTACAGCCAGCCAGGCATGGGGTGGGGATCGGGAGAGAGGGGCTGGAATTTGGCTGCAAATGGCCAGGCTCCATTTTCCACACACCTGGGGATGTTTGGGGTTTGTAGTTATTCCCTCAGGCTGAGCCACAGCCACATGCACAGGCCTGGGGAGGCAGCCCTGCAGTGCACAGCCACATTAGGGCCATCATGGAGAAACTTTCCAGCCCACCACGGCACATCTGGTGCCTGAGAGGAGATGAGCTGGTGGACATAGGGCTGCAGTGCCTGCAGGTCTCAGATGAATCAGGCTAGCAGAGTCCTGTTCTCATCCTGGCTCTGGTTCTCCTCCTGCTGCCCCTCTCCCACAGGCACAAAACCAGACCACCTCGCAGCCGTGCTGCCTTGTGCATGACCAGGAGTGAGCCCCTCTGTACAGAGCTGTGCCTCGTGTGCAGCCGGCTCCTGAAAACCTGAGCACAAGCCTTCTCCACGTGCTGGCAGTCATGGATGGGCAGCATTAATGGTCATGTTTGCTCTGGGTGCTGCCAAGCACCTGCTTGTGCTGGCAGGGCACCCTGCAGCAGCCCAGCATAGAGGCAGGGAGAGGGATCCTGCCATGGCAGAGTGCTGGGTGAGCCAGGCTCTGCCAGTGCTGGTCAGGTACTGCAGACTGGGGCAGAGGTCACCCCCAAGGCAGATGGGAGAGAGCAGCTCTGCCCTTCCATGAGCCCTGGGCTGACCTCGGCTGGGTGTATCCGGTCTCACCACACCAGGCTGGGGTGGAGGTAAACACTGCAGAGTTGGGTGACAGGACTGAGAGCCCTCAAGGACTCTGTGGCATTTCAAACATCCTCCCCCAGACACTATGAGGGGCAGAGTCCTGCTGTGCATACCTTGGCACCTTGCTGAAGGACCATGTCACCCTCCCCCAGAGCTGGGAGACGAATTAGGATCGCAGTGATATTGGAGATGGGACTCCAAATTTGAGGAGAGGACAAGGGGAAAGTTTTTCCTTTGCTCTTCGGGCACCATCCCAAGACCTTTGATACACAGAGGAGTTTTAAAATACACACAATCCCTGGTAACCCTGTGCATTTGGGTTACGTCATCTGGGTCCTGGGTGCAGACTGAGTGTGAGTGTCAGACGCAGCTCTGCAGCGCTCTCCCTGCCTGGATCAAGCTTGGTGGTGGCACTGGTCTGGCGTGACTTGCAGGAGCACTGCACTGGCTGTGCCCAGCTCTGCCCCAGGGCATGGCGGCTCCACTGCCCAGGACCTCCCTAGGCGGGCGAAGCGCCCCTGGCCCTTGTGTCACCACGCTGCTCTGTCCCACAGCAGCAAGACCTGTCACCCTGGCACGGGGATGCTGGGGACACGTGTGCCTGTCACTTGGCTCCTTGGATGGTGTCCTGCCCAAGCACGGCACTTTCCAAGGAGCTGACCTTAAAAAGAGCAAAACACAGGCTGCTTTGAAGGTTCCTCAGGCATCTCCATCAGGTCTTGGCAGGCACCCTGGTCCTGCCAGCCAAGCTCTCCCACCAGGAGGGTGGCTGTCACCGAGCCCAGCCACCACTGCCTTATAAGGACCCTTCACTGAAATTGCCCTTGGATCCCTCTGCTCTCTCCATGTTGCACATGGAGATGAAACCCTCAAGAACCACCAAACCACCCCAGGCAGAAGATGCCCCTGCACCTTCTCCCATTCTCTCCCACACGAAGCCCAGGTTTCTGCTTCTCTGAAAGTCTCCTTTTCTCTGAAAGAGAGTTAGCAAAGACCTTTCATGGTTTCCAGGCTTAGCTACTCCACCAAAATGCCTTAAAAAGCAATTTTCTTACCTTTTTTTGAATATTAAGGAAGAAGCCAAAAAGCTTATTTGCCTGACTTCTCCTTAACCCCCTTCCAAATATTTGAGTACCTGAGGATCACAAAAATTGAGAGGCATTGACCTGTGATACAGTTGAGCACAAGAGGAAAAAGGGGCCCTAAGTCAGCACATAGACCAAAAATAGAATGAGGGTTATCTGAAAAATGCACTAAATATAGACAAAAGCGTTTCAGCCCAGCTGCAGCCGGGCCAGCCCAGCACATGGCTCAGTGTCACTTGCAGACAGACAGGATTTTAAAGGTTCACCGTCCTAGCCAACATGCTCAGAGCAGGTTCATGTCATACCTCGATTGGTTACAGCCCCACCTCGCTCTGCCTCGGCTCTCAGGGCACCCAAAGTGAGTGTCCAAGATTCCCATCCCTGGGGGTGCTCCCAGAGTGAAGAGGAGGCAGCAAGCCCAGCTCTATACAACCCCAGTCACATGGAACTTCCATAGAAGGTCTGCACTGGCTTTTGGAGGGCACAGGCACAGGTGATCCTGCTGAGAGTGAGACCAACCAGAATCCCACAGCCACCAGACCTCTCAAATCACTCAGAACTTCACAACTGACTTTGCTGTTGGTTTCAGCCAGAAGGGAAGGTGCAGGCAAGGGCTCCTTTCATCCGAGTCAGATCATTCAGCTCCATTTACAGCACAGTGGGAAAGCTTCCAGTTTTCTGGCACTTTACAGCCCTGTAAAAGCCTAGCCCTTCCTTCTGCCTTGCCCAATGTGGAATGGTGACCTGCTGCACAAGTTTTCAGGAAGGAGTGTCCAGGCAGCCCTGAGCCCACCAGCACCCGTCAGCCCATGCAACATTGCTGCCTCTGGCACCATGCAGAGGAGATGTCCCCAGTGGGTCTCTCCTTGCCCAGATTGGGGCACTGAAGCCAGGTCCAGGGGGGAATTTTTCCACCTGCAGCCTGCCAGACCCCTTGACCTGATAGATCCACCTCTTCCCCATCTCCTGGCCATTGGAGGTGTGGTAGCAACTGTACCATCCTGACACACATGTTCCGAGGAGGACAGGCATGGTCCGGGGGAGGAGAGGGGAGCACCGGTGGGCAGCAGGAGGCAAGGAAGGGAATTTCACCCATGCGATCCCTAGGCACTGAAGGACTGCTCTCCCAGGAGATCTCCAGAGTTCTGGGTGGGCACCAAAATAGATCTATCAGCTCTGCATGTTTCTGAGATTTGGTGATTTTTGGTCACCAGCTCCTGGGATTTAAAAACCCCTCCCCTGAGTGTAAGGAATAACAAAGGTGGAAAGAAGCTCATAAAATATGTCCTATAAGGACAAGTCTTGCTATCTTTTTGAAATGCAATAGTAAAGTTTCTTTGAAAAAGGTCCAAGATCCTTTGAAGTTCTCACGGCTCATTGCCTGCAGCCTGAGTGAGCCCTGGCAGCCTGGCATCCTCCTCTGCCAGTGCTGGCAGCAGATCCAAGCAACAGCCTCACCGGCAGCAGTGGGGTCTCTTTTCGGAACAAAGCCACACCTGGAGCACGAGGCTGCCTTCCTCCCCCAATGCTCACAGACGCACTTTATTCGTGGATTTTTAGGTAAATGCAGACTTTGCCAGGTAGGTCTGATGCAGCCAGCTCAGAGCATGGAGCACGAGAATTGCTGCTGCTCCCCACGGCGCTGCCCTCAGGAGCCAAGGTGCTTCCCCAGCATTTCTGCTCTGAACTCACATCAGCCCTTCCTGACCTCTAGCTGCAGCCACCCAGTTTCAGCCACCGAGGCAGCTGGTTTTGCAATACCAGAAACACAAACAGCCTCCAGGACCTATGCCTAGATCTCCCCTGATGCCCCAGACTTTCTGAATAACTTCTTTCATAAAAACAGTGTCATGGCAGGGTGCAGATAAGCTCTGACAAACAGGGCCAGGCGTTCCTGTCCTCACCTGTCCTTCATAGGACCATGACACCCCATGATTAGCGCTGAGACCAGGAAGGGGCTGGAAGGCGAGGCCAGCACAGAGAATTGCCCCATGGGTGTGCAGGGTGGGGTGCTGGCTGGTGGATGAGGAGAACCTGTAACATGGAGGAGGAACAGGACGGGGAAATGCTGCTGTTGGTAACCCCAGGGGCTTGTGGCCCCTGTGAGGCTTCTCCCTTCCCTTCCTGGGAGCAGGGTCACCACTGTGGGAGGGGCATTGGAGATGGAGGAGAAACAGCACTTTGTGGGACTCAGGGCTGAGAGTGCTCCAGCAGGCATGGGTCACTATGCCCACCTGCCCATGATGCGGGCAGGCAGAGGGACAGGTGCAGAGCCTCCACTTCTCAAAGTTACAGGGGTGGATTCTGCCTGGATGAGGGCACCATGACCCGCATCCATCAAAGCATGTGCATGGCTGGTGATCAGAGCCAGCTGGGATGAAGCCACACCACTCCTCTCCCGCACCACCACCTGGGCAGCAGCTCCAGCACCAGTGTGGGATTCTGCCTGTGTGCCCAGGGTGGGGTTTAACCCTAGGGAAACTTCCCCAAGCAAGGACACCAGGGAGGTTGTTATGGCCTCATCCAAAATGAGGGGGATCAAAGTATAGATCCAATGGGAAAAATCACCCCCATATATTTCATCCAGCTCCTGTTTCTGCATTAAAAATCCCACGTCCATGCAACATCCTCCTAGGCAGCTCTGCTGCATGCCTTCCTGGGCAGGTATTATTCCCAGGAAATAAAATTCTTGTGAATTTTATTCTAGTAAACCTTTTTCCTGGTCTCGTACAAATTAAAGCAATGAGAGCAGAGCAGCAGCAGAAACAGTTTGTCCAGGAGCACTGCTGCTTTTCTGGCTACAAACCTCTCACCTGGGAACCATCATACACCTGGATGAAAAGCTCCCGCAGAACTGCTTCTCCTGTGAACCCCATTTTGCCCCAGTTGGATAATTGGTGTGTTGTGTATAACTTGGGTCATTAAAATACCCCTTTTTACTTCCTGTTCTTCTGCACCCAGAGGCTGCTGTCAAGGTGATGCAAGAGGCGGCTGTGATTGCAGCTGGGTGGCACCAGCACCATCCCTGCTCTCCTGCCCCGGTACACAGGGAGTTGTTCAAGGGGGGATTTAGTGAGCTGGTGTGAAGGTAAAGCTGGAGACAGAGGTTGGGAGGTGGGGGAGATGTGGAAAAGCAACAGAGAGACTAGAAACCATTCTTTTGCTTACCAAAAAGTATTTCAGATGTGTCTAATTCAGCATCCCAAACACTGTAAATGGATGGAGCCAAAAGGCTGTCACTCCCTGCCGAGGCTGGCATCAGTGGGGCTGGTTCAAGGGGTGGTCGTTATAGAGGAACACTCACAGATGTGCTTTTCTTTAGGGAGATCCTTCCGAAGGCAGCAGGACTCCAACTGCTCCTGTGCCACCCTATAACCAGGCACATAAAGGTGATGTTTCCATCACCACCTCTTTCTGACAGAAATCTGAAGAAATACAAAAGTGAATCAATTTGACCATCCCACGGAGGGTACTGCACCCCCTGCCCTGCTGCCCTGGGGTCAGGCAGCAGTTAAGGAGAGTGACCAGGTCCGCACCCGGGCCAGGGTCCCCTCCAAGCCCACCCCCGGCAGGCCCGGTGGGTGGCACCGGCACGGCTGCGGCTGTGCTGGGTTCATGTGGCAGCGAGGACCGTGTCCAGCAGACCTTCCCACTGCCATGCAGGCAGCTGAGCCTAGGCGCACACTGGCAGAAACATCGGGGATCACCCTGGGGACAAAAACTGGAGAAGACTGGCTTGAGCAATCTGGCCAGGCAAGTAGAGTCAGGGGTGGCAAGAAGCAGGAGAGACAGGTTTAGGAGAAGGACAGCACCTCCTCAGAGCTTCCTTCAAACAGCCCGTGCAGCCTGGACCAGTCCTTCCGTGGCCACATCGCCTGGACGTGAGTCCCTGTCGTGGCCATCGAACCCCCCGTGGCTGCCTGGGGAAAGCAGCAAAGCCAGAGGTGCGGTGGGTGGAAGGCGGAGTAGGGCATCCCCAGGGTCTGTCTGCCCTGCCTCCTGCCACCCTGCCAGCACAGCCCTGACCCGCTGTCGGAGAAGGCGGGTAAGTCCGTGTGCGGGTGGGAGGGTGGGTGCCGGGATGGAGGGGGCACTGCCCAGCTTGCAGTCCCCCTCCCGTGGGCTCTGCAGACCACCGTGGTTACCGTGGCAGATGTGGATGGTCTGCGGAGCATGGCACTGTGGTACCAGAGGTGCTGGGGTGGCACCTACACAGTCTAGAATTACCTTCCACCTGAGGAGGGCTATGAGGCTCCATTCCCCTCCCTGTGCCCCAGAGTCCCTCCCTGTGAGAAAAGGAATGGCCATCACGGGTAAAGGCAGGCAATGGGTGCACCCCAATGGGACAGGGTCCATCCCAGAGAGCCAGGGTGCACCCCAACAACACAGGGTGAACCCCAGTGCTCTCATCCTTCCCGAGGCAGGACACAGGGCAGAGGGTTTGGCCAAGGCAGGGCTGCAGCACAGGAGCTGTGGCTGCAGGGATGCTCTGTTGTGGCGGCAGCTGGGAGGACATGGTTTTCCAGATGTTTGCTATAAACATCGCATTGCTTTCCTAGAGCTCATAGCTCAGAGACCACCAACACTCCTGGCCGTGGGATGGGGAGAGCATGAGGATGTGGTTGGCAGCTCAGGCAACGCATGACAAGCACAAGGGAAGGGTCCCTGGGGCAGCTGACAGCTGAGTCATGCACTATAGGACAGGTGGGGTGGGGACTTCAAAGAGCCCGGTCCCACGGGACAAAACAGGTGGGGAATGACTCCTCTGGCAGAGCCGGTCTGAGGGCTGAGCACCCAGCAGCCATGCTGAGCATCCGGAGCAGTGACAGTCACAGCCAGGCAAGTCATGCCTCATGGAGGCTTCAGGCATGACCGCAAATGGCCCCAGGTTCAGGCACGGGGAGGAAGGACCAGAGGTCACTGGCTGAGTCACTGGCAGGACTGAGCACCACAGTCCCCAGCTCCAGCCATGGGCTCCCCTCCAGCCCCGCTCCCCAAAGCACTTCCCAGCACCTCCTGCCACACTGTAGCACTTTGACTGAATTTCTGCCCTCTCCCTGAGAATGCCTCTCCCCCTTCTTTTTCTCCTGACACCCTCACCTGTGCCAGGAGGCTCCTCACCACCAAAATGGTGCCAGGAGGAGACCTCCAGGAGCATTCAGGGTCGGGGGGACCTGTGCCCAGGCAGGGTCACCCTCGGCTCTGACAGAAGCCAGCCCTCAGAGCTCGCCCGGTACCAGGAGACAGAGCTGGGAGTCCTCTGCTCCAGTAACACACCTCTGTCCCAGGCAACCTGGCATAGACACAGTGGTGCCAGCACCTCCTGCCCAGCTCAGCCAGCAGTCCAGGCTGTGCTGAGCTGGACACTCCCAGCTGGTTTGCTCTACCTCGCACCAGGGCTTGAGAAGGGCAGAGATTTTTTTCAGAACCTTGAAAGCCTGGGAGCATGTGGATGAGGCCTTGGGCTGAGGCAGGAACATCCTGAGCTACATCTGATGCCAGGGAAGAAACCATGTGGCTCTGTCCCTGCCCACAGGGTCCAGTGGGGTTTGTTATGAGACAGATGTTTGCTGCCTTGGAGGTTGTGCTGTCAGCTGGGGAAGAACGGCTGGGGAAGCACAGCTGGGGAAGCCTGGCTTGTGCATGCCACAGCAGAGGGAAGGGAGCTCCTCGCAGCCCAGGAGCACTGCACAGACCGTGGTGCCAATGCTCTCAGGATCACCCACCCACCAGGGCTCTGACAGGTCAGGGTGGTGTGGGTAGAGGAAGGGACCATCCCAGCCAGACCCTGAGCTGCAAACTTTTCTAATTAGGAAATTCAACATATTTTCAACCTGGAAGCAGCCCGTCCTCCAGGTGGGAAGAGGCAGAGTGGGCAAGGGAGAAGTCTCCAGTGAAGGACCATTTATGTAGGAATGTGGTTCTGGGGAGCCTCCCTCGCTCCTCATCCCCAGTGGGACAGAAACGGGACAGAGTGGGGGTGGCTGTGGGGTGGGCAGTGGTGCTTTTGTGCAGGTTCACAGCAGGATGGCCATTCTGGGGATTTTCAAAGAGCAGCTCAGGGGTTCATGTGTCCACATGGTGCTCCAGCCAATGGCAGAGTAAGATGTTTAGGTTGGATATTAGAAAAAATTTCTTCATGGAAAGGATGGTCAGGAATTGGAACAGGCTTCCTAGGGCAGTGGTGGACTCGCCATACCTGGAAGTGTTAAAAAAATGTGTAGATGTGGCACTTGAGAACACTGTTTAGTAGTGGACCTGGGTTAACAGTTGAACTGAATAATCTTAAGATGTCTTTTCCAACTTTAATGATTCCATGACTCTGTGTTGGACACCCTGAACACCCTGGTGTATTTTTCGTGCAGGGTTCAAGACACCCTGTGCTTTGGACGTGTCCTCCCCTTCACACTGGGGGGGAAAGCTATGCTGTGTGGAGTTGCCGTGGCCAAAACCCTGGGGTTGAGGAGGAGATGGCACCATGTGGGGGACATTTGCTGTCCCTGCAGTCCACACATTTTTCCTCTTTCTCCAGGCCAGACCACTGCAAGCTGTGGGTTCCTCCACGCTGGGCACACTGAGAGCTGTTGCCAAGCCTCAGGACTCTCATTTTCCAGTAACAGGCATGACTCAGTCACTCTGCTTGACTTGGTGGCCTTTCCTTTTCTATGACCATCCTCCACTCATCTCTCCCAGAAAATGATCCTTAATTTTAATTACCAGGTCCCAAGCAGAGGGAACCAGGGGATTAGGACTGGGACTGGGCTCAGGATCTGAGGATTCATTCACGTCTGACCTGGGGCAAGCATTTTCAACTCTCCCTACTATGTTTTCCTTTTGGAAAAGAAAACAGACCCTTCCCCTTGCCTGTTTCAACAGACCCTTCCTTTTGCCTGTGTCAGTGCAATCTCCAGTAGTGCTAAAAATTACTATATTTGTAATGTCACAAAAAACTGTACAAAATGCTCGCTCAGACCCCATAGTGCCCACTAAATGCCATTAATAGGATATCTGGGTTAACTTTAGTTGTCAGATTTGACTAATAAGGGCATTCCCCAGTGGCTCCTTCCAGAGAAAATCATGAACTCACAGCACGGTTTGGGTTGGACTTCAAATCCCATCCCATTGCACCCCCTGCCACAGGCAGGGACACCTTCCACTATCCCAGGTTGCTCCAAGCCCTGTCAAACCTGGTCTTGGACACTTCCAGGAATGGGGCAGACACAGCTTCTCTGGGCAATCTGTGCCAGAGCCTCACCATGCTCAAGATAACAAAATCCTCTTTGCAACAGCAAAAGTCCCTTCCCTGCAGGCATCTGTCTGCATGCAGGAAGTGTCCTCTCCCCCATGGAGCTGCCAGAGGGGCCAGGGCAGGGGGACAGCACAGCCCTTGCTCCCTGTGCAGCGCAGGTGAGGCACAGGGACACGTGGGCCCTTCCCATCCACAGGTGGGATTCCTATGTCTATCCCAACTCCATCTCACGGATGAGCAGTCCCTGCCCCTGTCCCCTCTGAGAACGTGGAAAGACAACTTCAGGGCAAGGCATGCCTCCATTTTCTTTTAATCTGGTTTTACACATCCCCTCTTTGCCCCTCAGACTGGACTTGATCCTGGCTATTACAGCTGAAACCCCAGGTGGCCACACGAACCCTTCCAGCAACTGGTCCTTAAATGGACTTTCTGTGGGGAATACCCAGGAACTAATGGTATCTCTGTAATACAAATCAATACCCACAGAATTGAAGGATTAGAAGAGGGGTACTTCTAGATGTCACCCAGGGTCACCAAACGGTAGAAGTCACAAGTCTGCACTTCTGGGGGCTGATGTTGGCTTTGCTGCATTGGTTTGGACCAGGATCAAGCTTTCCACAAGTTTGATTGATGTTTTGGGAAGGAGCTTAACACTCACCTGACTTTTATTTTATCATTTAGCCCATTCTCTCCCATCCCTTCTGAGGATTAGGGGGAAAAATATTGATCAAGATCAAGATAAGGTTTCAGCTTAGCAGTGGCTTTCCAAGGCAAGGCGCTTCCCACTCTAAGGACAGCACTACTGCCTTATGGAAAAAAGCAGGGATGGACAGAAAACTTGTCACAGGATGAATTTGCACTCCCATTATTTTAAACCAAGAAATATGTTCACTGTTACTGAAGCTGCACACAAGGAGGTGAGTTCTGTATTCCTGTTGCCTTTATTTCCAAATAGAGAATCGAAATTTATACTTAGGTGGTTTAAAACAACACCGAGCTTTTACATGGCAAAAATATTTGACCCACGGGCTCTGGCCCTCATTTCCCATGGCTCTGCAGCCATGTCCAGCAGCTGCCACAGCCCACACAACAGGAAACCTCTGTGCCATATGTAGAGTACAGCACTGTAGAACACTACGTGCCTTTTTTCCACATTCCTAAAGGAAAATAAGGCAAAAAGACAGAACACACCCTCAGCAACCTCCACTGCCGTGCTCTGGGTCTGGATCAGACATGAGAGGACAGGTCTGGGGGACGACCTGGTGCTCCAGGAATGCTCAGCAGCTGGGAAGGGCTGCTCCAATGCTCTACAGGACCAATACACATCCCCTGCACACACCCCTCCTGCAGCCGAAGGCCCAGCTGGCTGGTGGGGCACAGGTTGTTTTTGCATGCCTCCACTGGATGCTTGGGTGTGCAAGCTGGTCCCTGAGCAGGGGGAAGTTCAGCCCAGGAACAGTGCATGAGTGATATGCTAAGGCCTGAACAGCAGGCCTAAGACTCAGTTGACTTACAAGATGAATCATGAGCATGATGCTATTAAAAACATCAAGGTTCTTTAGTTAACAATAGATGATTAAAACATTTATATTAGTTATTCTTAATGCCAAACTGGCTGTTGTAGAGATGTTTGTATAACCTTGTGTAGGGTATATCAAGAAATCCTCCCTACAGATATCCCTAGAGACTTGCCAGTAGAATATTTTAGGCAAAACCCTCCTGGCTGTGGCCTGGGTTCTGGCCAAACCCTGGCCCCAGCTGTTCAGGAAGTGGGCCATCAGAACCAGATGTTTTCTGCACAGAAAGGTAAACAAGTCATTTGGACTCGTCTATTTGGGCCTATAAAGCTGGACCCCTTTTTTCGGCGAACCAGAGACCTCAGCTACAGGTGGATGCACCGTGTAGGATTTCCCCAATTGCTGGGAATGGTTCTCCAGGTCCTCGCTGCAAAACGGGGCTCCCCAGTGGCTGCAGACTGTGGCTGCTGGTGGAGTATTCAGGCAATTGGTGATGTATCTTCCTCAATCACTATTCNAAACCCTCCTGGCTGTGGCCTGGGTTCTGGCCAAACCCTGGCCCCAGCTGGTCAGGAAGTGGGCCATCAGAACCAGATGTTTTCTGCACAGAAAGGTAAACAAGTCATTTGGACTCGTCCATTTGGGCCTATAAAGCTGGACCCCTTTTTTCGGCGAACCAGAGACCTCAGCTACAGGTGGATGCACCGTGTAGGATTTCCCCAATTGCTGGGAATGGTTCTCCAGGTCCTCGCTGCAAAACGGGGCTCCCCAGTGGCTGCAGACTGTGGCTGCTGGTGGAGTATTCAGGCAATTGGTGATGTATCTTCCTCAATCACTATTCTCTCTCTCCTGCTCGTATAGTAATGATTAGATGCATTACCTTGCTTGTTTTTACTTGTTGCTAAAGCCAAGCAAGTAATAAGCTTGTTGTTCTACCAAATGTATCCTTTTACCTCTGTTTTGCCTCAATAGTAATAGTAAAACAAGACTATTCTTCCTATTAGTGTCCGTGTCCATTCTATTGCCCCCGCTGACTGGCAAAACAATAAGCAGGGAAGGGAAGCAGGGAAGGGGCACAGGGAGGGGATTCATTGCTCAGAAATGCCCATAGGGTTTCTCTGCATCTGGCTCTTGCCTGAAAACACACACTTGCCTTGAAGACAAAGAAATCTAATGAAATGTTTGAGAATACACTCTGCACTCGCAGTCCCTGCAGCACACAGAGGCATAGTTCAGCAGCTGCCGGCCAAAACCCAGCTTTTTGTTCTTAAAACACACTGACACTCCTGTGTAACCACACAGGGAGAGGGAGCATCCATCATATGATCCTATGGCCTTAAACCGCTGTCAGAAAAGGCTGAGGCAGAAGGAACAAGCCACGTGTGTCAGAACAACAGTGAGAGCGGTGCCAGGACTGGGGCGTGGGAGGTCCCCAGGAGGGTGAACCCAGCAGTAGCTCCTGCTCCCAGAGGCACTGAGTGACCAGCAGTGCCTGGGCAGCTGGAAGAAACCTGCCTGAGGAAGCACATGCTTTGTCCTTCCCCACCTTTCCTGTCTGGCTGTCACCAGCAGCTCCTCCTCAGCTGGGACAGTGAAGAGCTCAGGAATGTGGGGCAGACCCAAGCAGGATTCACAGATCTGTTTCCTACTGGCTTCCCATAGAGGAAAACACGGCAAGGAAACAGAGTGTGATACACAAAGCTGCTTTTCATAACCTACTTTGCCCTTCCAGTCTCTCTTTGCTCCAGCTGTTACAGACCCACCTGGTTTTCTTTCACTTGAAAAGTAGGAAGGAAATGAGGCTGCTGGCTGTGAATGCTCAGCCAGTGTCCTCAGGATACTGGATCTGACCCAACCTTTCGGTGTAAAACTCTTGAAAACCAACATTCTACTTGATCAGAACAAAACCCATGTGTTTGGTATAAATTACTGAATCTAGAAGATGTACAAGGCTATTCAGTTGCAAAATCATAATCCAGAATATTGCAGATCTGGCTGTAATTTTGCTGCCACACCAGAATGGCTATTAGGCTCCTTGATGTATTAAAATCACATATATGCAGGAGTCAAAGTGCTGAACGTTCTCAGCAGAGCAAAGACAAGGTGTTTGCCCTCGACAGGGGAAGGAGAGGGAATTGATAGCAACATGTTTAATTACTGTTTCATTAGCCACATTAATCTGCCACCAGGATACAACCAGTGTCCTGCACAAATATGGGATCCCGTTGTCTGAGAAAGCATTAACAGCTTCAGGGCTTATCTAGATACAACAAATGGAGCAGCAACCTAAACAAATGCTGAAGTGACAGTTATTAATGAAATTTGTGATCCCTAGAGAGCTCTCAAGACATCACTTTCTAATCAAGCTCAGTCGCTGTAGTGCTTCTGGCCCCAGGAGCGAGGGACTCTGGTGCTGGAAAGGGGCAGAGATTGCACTGCCCCTCTCCTTCACTTTTCCAGCAGCCTCAGTGCTGGCTCCCACAGTCATCTGCATCCACAGCTGTCACGTGCCTTTCATTCATTTTTATATATTTTTTTTAATGACAACAAGAGGTGTATCTTGCAGCAGCTCAGCTCCTTGCTCCTCTCTGAATGTGCCATTCTAGCCAGAATCTGTCTTAAATCTTGGAAGAATGGGTTTGAGCTGTCCTTTGCCAGATTCACTCTGAATTTCAAGTTCCTTGCAGTTGTGTTTGCACTAATCCCTCTATATCAAGTGCTCCAGTTGGTCTCAGCTCCAGGTGGTTATTATGGCAATGACATATTAACAATGCCCTGTTCCAACTACAGCTTTGTCAAGACTGGATCACAACATTTAAGTTGCTTTTATTTTTGTCTGCACTCTGAAAATTTGCAGAACCTGAGCCTCTTCAGTCTTTGAAGGACTAATCAGTGAAAGTGGTTGTGTGGTTCTGATCTGTATGACCTGGACTGACATCAATAAGCAGTGGGCAGCTGGAGATGGAAAAGCTCCACACCCCCTTTATTAACTCTTTTGTCAGACAGATGGGTTTCTCTGTGCTGGCCCTCCTCCCCAGCCTGGACAGTGTGAATGTCATGATAATGTGATACCTTTGCGCACTGAAACTCCCCACTAGAGAAGTATCCATCTTTTCTCGTGAAGCACCAGGTTCAGGGGTGCTTTAGGAGCAGTGCTGGTTTAGAAGCTCTGGTTTGCCTGTTCCCTGCCTCCAGGCTTCAAGAGTGAGGCTGAGGTTAAGTGAAGGATTTGAGAGGTGCTGTGTAAAATGGGCCCCTGCATGGTGAGATCTTTCCTAGTTGAGGGAGACCAAAAAGGTAAGGTTGGTGGGGTTAGAATTTTTACACTGGGTGTTTAAAAGCAAACCTTGATTTCCTGGAATTTCTGTGCAAATGTAACTGTTTGAATGCCTGCTCTTCACCATCACACAACCTCTGGAGCAGCAGTCACACAGACTGCATCTCAAGCAGACCCCTATTGCTCACAGCCTCGGGTGGCTCTGCACAGATGAGAGGATGTGACTCTGCTGCAGACGCCGTTCCGGGAGCAGGGAAGCAGCTGCTCTGGACTCACTCCAGCACAGGCTGCAAGGGCTCCCACGCTGTCCCTGCGCTGGGACAAGGCACTGCTGGAGTGCCTGGTTCTCAGGCAGATTCCCGTGGAAACATTGCTCTAGGAAGGCAGAGTTCCAGTGTCACTGGCATAAGCCACCAGCCTCACTGGTGAGTGTTGCAGACAACCCCCTGCAACAAACAGCCAAACTCAGACACTTGCATTCTCTTTCCCAACACTTAATGATTTCCTTCTGGCTGGACTGTTCCAGAGATGAAAGGAGACAGAACGACTACACATAATTAATCCAAACCTTGCTGCCACCAGCAACCACACTACCTACGATTCCCCACTGCAGTGGAGATGTCTGTGCTCCGTATTACTGCCGTTGGAAAAGGTGAACTAAATATCATGGCACTGGTCTGGCAGGGAAAATGACCCTGCCCCTGCAACTTGCAGTCCACCTGAAAATGATCATGTGAGAAGAGAACAGAAATACAGAGGAAGGTGGAGGGGAGTAACCTGGGCAAGGGCTAGTTTGCAAAGCCTTGGTAATGCACAGATAGATCCCATTTCACTTCTTTCCCATCTGATTGCCTGGCAGATCCCTGATGGATGTAAACAAGCTGGGTTAGATCTGACTGGGAAAAGCTGACCAGGTGCACAGTGTGTTCTTCGAGTTCTCTAACCTGCCTGTTCCCATTCCTCATGTTGAGTGAACAAGGCAAAGGAAAAAGCACATCTAGTTTTAACAATTGCTTTTCCATCCATCACACCCTGCTGGCTTCAATTCTTTCACCAAGTCCCTCACAAATGAAGAAAATCATGTTGATTTGGAAATCTGTATTGTCAGCTTGGCAGTGCACACATCCCACACGCTCCCTCTGTCCCTCTCTTGTGCTTGTCCTTCCCTCCAGCCCAGCTGGACACACTGCCACAGCAGAGAGGTGTCTGCTCACAGTTGCGTGGCCCTAGAAAGCACAGTCCATGCAACAGATCACAACACAGGTTACAGACTGGACATTGCCCGTGGCTGCTCAGCCAGTGGGCATCAAAGATTGTTCGCAAACCCTTCAATTGAGCAATTCTGTGGAAAAATGAAACCGTTCTGAAATACTGACCTGTTAAACCAGGGACCTATGAACTCAACTCGCCTGAAGTGCTTCTCATCATATTGAAAAAAGACCACTGGTCTGCAAGACCCTCTGGTCTTTCCTCTGTGTTGCCAAGAAAGGTGCAAAGCAGATCACTCTGTCAATGCAGATACCAGGGTGAGAGGTGAAACCAACAATCAAACCCATAAACCTTCACAAATCTGATACAAACAACCATCAGTGCAACACAGCAAGGAATTTTGGCTGGGGGCCTGCCCAGCAGAAGGGTGCCAGGTCCATCCTGATGTTATTCTTGGGAGCTGATCACAGTCCCAGGTAGTGCGGTCGAGCAGAATGACGGCAAAGCAATGCCCGGTGAAGGGACACCCCATTTTTTTAAGATACTGCTGTAAAGGTGAGTAGTTTAGCCAGTGTCCAAAAGCTGAACAGTGCTGTTTATCAGACCCCTTTGATTCCTCTTGCCCAACTTCAGGTGTCCAGAGTTTCGGCGTTCAGCTCATGTCATGAGTTCATCCCTTCCCCACCCAGGAGAGATGTCTGAGGTGAGTTTGTAGCTCTCTGGACAAGCCCATCTCTCCCTCGTGTAGATGACAAGCTTCCACTAGATGATTAATTGCCTTAACTTAGCTGGCAGGAATTTCATCTTTGGGGATTTTTTTTTTTAACATTGCCATTTAAAACTCACTCTGAAAAATATTCAAAGCAGAAATACAGTGTTTCTGGGGGCTGAGAAAAGTTGATTTACTTTCTTACAAAGAGATCTGTCTTTCATGTAAAAGGAAGTTCCTGGCACATGAAGCGACTCAGAGAAATCTGAAGTGCATTTTATTTTCTCCTGTCTCTGAACCCAAAGAAGAAAAACCAATCACTCAGGCTCCATTTTTGATCCAGAGCACTACTAACCTCCATAAAAGAGCACAAACCTCATGCTGTCTTCTGTCAGTAGCAGAAAGACTGGAAGATACCTACAGCAGTGCTATTCCAGACTGCTAGGAAAATCTGTTGTTTTCCAAGTTCATAAATAAAAGGCAAGTACCTTTCTCCCAGCAATTTCTAAAAACAGCAATACCCTTCCATCTAACAGCAGTTTTTACCCATGAACACCAAAAAAAAGAAGTAATGAGAAGTCATGTAGCCCACAAAAATTAAAGGCATATGAATTTATGGGTATTTTTTCACTGACAAACCCAAAAGCTGGCAGGTGTTCTAGCCAATAAACTCCAACAGAAGACAACTTGAAAAGGAGAGGCAAAAGCAACTCAAACGTTTATCAGTAAAGGACCCCAGTATAGTGAGATAGAGTATGTAAATGTGAATTTCTCAGGAAAACCAAAGCCACTGAGGACCAGTGATGACTGCAATGCAACTACTGCTGTGCAAGGTCTGTGGTGGGAAAGGCAGAAGGAAACATAGTGTAACACTGAAGTGGTTGACTATGAAAATAAAACATGACAGCTTGGCCAAAATAAATGGTGGGTGAAAATTACCCCTCTGGGACATGGCATAGGGTGGGATAGATCCCACAGGAGCAGGAAGCATCCTTGAGATATGTAAGTCATGGCACGGGGCCCTGATGAAATCTTAGAATAACAACAAAGCTGTGGTCTCCCAATTGCAAAAAACCTGCATTAGCGTGGAAGAGCTGCCAGGGAGGACTGGAGGGTGCCTCAGGAATCAGAACACCTAATTTGTACAGTGAGGCTAGAAAAGGAGTGGCGTGTTTACCCTGAAAAATGTCACCATTGCGTAATTCCAGCAGGGCACACAAGAAGTGCCCAAACCAGCATCTGTTTGCAGGAACAAAGATGAATCATCCCTGGATTGGCTCAGTCTTAAACAGAATGTTTTATGAAAGTTCTGTGATGCAACATCCCCAGGTTGAATTCATCCCCTGAGCGCTCCGCGTGGGTGCCTCACGTAGGCAGCGCAATCAAGGGAGCGCAGATCTTCCAGCAGCAGCTCTCAATTGTGTGTTTGGCTCCATTAGATCTGCTTCTTTTTGTAAGGCAACAAAAGCTGGAGGCTGTAGTGCAGGCAGTGTGAAGGTCCCCTGTGAGCTGCATTTGCTGCTCCCTGTGTGGACCAACAACCACTCCATGGCCCCACTGTCACACTGCTGGTGGCACCATGGCAGGAGATCCCCAAACTTCAGCTCCTTAAACTGCTCCCAGGCCTCAGCACACCCAGCCCTCTGTGCATGGTCCTACCAAATCACTTGCAGAGCCAAGGAATTTCAGGAAGAAAGCATAGCCAGTAAATGCCTCAATGCTGCAAAAACTACCATCAGTTTGGGGTAAACACCAGGACACAGAAGATCAGGTTTATGCCTCTGGGAAAAAACCCAAACTGCTGCACTAACCAAGCAAACCAGAGTTTTCTGGTTTGTGTCCTTTCATCTCCTTGCTGGAAGTCTCCATTCAGCTCAGTATGAGTCTCTGACAGCCCCAAGACCTCTCCTCTGTTCTGCTGTCATCCCTCTCTGCCCCTTCCCTGCTGCTGGGGAAGCAGTGGGCTGTGCTGGCTGGCTTGGAGCAGCACAGCAACACTGCCAGATCCCAAACTATTGCCTGCGCAAAACCCACCCCAGCCTGGGTCTCCTGAAACTTCCCTTGATTTTCATAACGCTTGTAGGAACTCCAAGGTTTTTAAAGGTCTACTCCTCTGTCTCATTTGGCTGAGAGTGGCTTCAGAAGTTCCTGCCAGACAAAAGGCAGCACCACAGCGTGTGTGTGTGTTTACTGCAACTCCTTAATGGCAGCTCTAACCCCCCCAAATTAGTGGCCATCAGATACCAACTGATACTCAACCCTCTCATATTTGCCTGACATATTTGATGCTTTGAGGGGGCTGAATATGTCAATTAGTTTAGGAACTTCCCTCCATTGCTAGCCCTGGGACCTCCTCCTGGAGGAATGCTGGAGCAAACTCATGCTTCAGAAAGAATTGCTGCATTTGTCATGAATTATTCTTTGACCTTTCTTTTTTGTTGGCTTTGTATACCAATTAAACACAGAACAACTGTAGCAGCATGATTCCACATCTGATTCCTGCTGCCCTTGGAGATTATCTGAATCTTCCCAGGGCTGCATCAGACAGTGGTGGGCAGCACAGGGCACAGCTCAGACTGGCAAAATCAGCATCCTGGAGCAGTGCAGCTTTAACCACACAACTGTGTGCCAGTCACTCAGCAAAGCAGCAGTCACAGGCAACGGCTGTCAAGTACTTTGGATCAGAACTGTCATTTGGAAAGAACCAGCACATGAAAAAGAGCATTTCTGATCAGAAAACTCAAGAGACCATTGTGAACAGCTGCAAAGAAGAATCAGCATTTCTGGCTTCCTATTTACAGATGCTTGCACAAAGAAATTACCTTGAATGAATTCACCCTGATATATCAGAGGATGTGCCAGGCCCAGTCAGTCCTGGGACCTCAAGTCCCAGGGCCAGCCAGAGCCACACTCACAGAGCAGCTTTACCAGCACAACCCACACCTTCATGCCAGAGAGCCTGAGTGCAGAGGAGCTGCCACACGACAGGCTGAGCACTGAAGCTCCCCTTATGGCCTCAGGACCAGATCTGCTGTCCCGTGGCAGTGGATGAGACCACACCTGAGGGAAGCCCTGCAAAGGCAGCAGCTGAACCCCAGCGAGGGAGTGAGCACAGTAGGAAACAGTCCCAGGACCATCTGAGGCTGGTTTTGTAGCATGAAGGGATTCATGTTCTATGCAGCCATGGTCCAGAAAGTTTATGTGACTGACCACCTAACCCCACCAGTCTCTCCAATCCTGGGGGCAGTACATGCTGGTCACCCGGGCCTTTAGAGACCACGTTCCAGAGGAATTCAGCCTTTCTCCATTTCTGCAGGTGGGTGCAACTCTACCCTACAGCTCTGAAGCTGCATAAATCCAATGTAAATGCTGACTTGGACATTATCCAGCTCTTTGCAACGGCAACCCCAGTACACTCAGCAAATCCTAGTTTTAATTACATGAAAAATTGCTGTCTTCACATACCACACAAAATGTGTTTTCACTGTCGCTCAATTTTTCAGGAGATTATCGTGTCTTCCTTCCACTTGTCTCCATTCAGATGAAGTGTTGTAAAGGCTATTTTTTCACAGGATTGTGTGAACGGGCTGTGCACATACCCAGGGATGAGGATGGAGGAACAGCGGTTGGAGAACAGCAGGAAAGTCCATGCTGGGACAGTAGGTGAGTGAAAGTCTCCCCAGAACTCTAAAGCTCTGGAGCTGTTGAAATCACATAGACTGAGAACCTGAGTCTGCCAAGAGCCTTCCGAAACCAAACACGGCCACGAGCACTCAGTGCCCTCACAACAGCCGTGACTCTCACCATAGCCACAGCAAATACACGGGCAGATACCACGGGGGTCTGTGAAATATCTGAAAAATAAAGAACTGTCTAAGAGGATTTCCAAACAGTTCCGAAGCCACCGACGCTCCTCGTTCGATGTGGGCCCAGGCCGCCAGGCCTCGCCCCAGCTGGGCAGAGCTGCCATCCAGAGGCACCTCGGATCCACAGGCGGGAGGGATGGCCCGCGGGGAGCGCGATGCCACTCGAGGACAGACCCATCCCTGTCCTCCGGCTGAGGAGGGGCTGTCCCATGTGGCCGCCCTGGGCAAGAGCGACCAGGAGGGTGCAGCTCGAGGGACGGGAGCGGGATTCCCGCCTGGCGGCTCCAAGCGGCCTTCGCGCTCCTGCTAATTTGGACCCCCCGCGGCCGCCGTAACTCCGAGCTGTGCTGGGAGGTGGTGGAGGGAGGGCCGCTGGGACATGTAGTCTGCCCGAGCGGGCCGGTTCATTGGCGGCGTGTTCCCCGGCGCCGCCCGGGAACTACAGCCGGCGGCAGCGGCGGAGCGCGCGCCGGGATGGCGGCCCCCTTGGTGCTGGCGGTGCTGGCGGCCGTGACGGTGCGCGCCGCGCTCTACCGCTCCAGCCTCGCCATCTTCATCGCCGAGCGGGTCGAGGTGGCGTCCCCGCTAAATGCCTGGAAGCGAGGTGAGGCCCGGCGAGCCCGGGCCGGGGTGCCGCTGGCTGGGCCGAGCCCCGCGGGG
>VZTF01006579.1:195976-213019 GCA_013397755.1 Cnemophilus loriae | reverse complement strand
ACCGTGGCACTGAGTGCCACGCCCAGTCTTCCCTTAAACACCTCCAGGGACCGTGACTCCACCACCTCCACGGGCGGCCCGTTTCAATATCTTATCACCCTATCTGTGAAGAAATTTCTCGGAATGTCCAAACTGACCCTCCCTTGGCGCAGAGTATGTCCTCGCGTCCTGTTCCTCGCCGTAAAGGCTCGACGGAGCGTTTAGTGGGTCCACTGGAGAAGCGGGCACACCTTGGAACCGGCTTTCCGCAGGCCCAGGTCCCGAGGAGCCCGGTCCAGCCCGGGCGCCTCAGCCTCCCTCTGCCGTGCTGCAGGGAACCCGCAGCGCTGAGTGTAGACTGGAATGACTCCTCGTCAGAGACATCACAGTCTGCAACGTCTGGCTTTAATAAAGGAATTAAACTCTGCTAAAATATGATCTGTTATGGCTTTGTTTGTGAAAAGAAATGAGCTAAAAGTGGCATACCGACACCACAAGAATGCCACAGTAACTGCTTGTTTATCTTAGAGATACTTGGAAAAGTTGAGGGTATTTCTCTTCAGTAGACAGATGAAGTTCAATATTTATTCTTGAAACCTTTCTTCTGTCATTACTTTTTAAAGTTGATTATTTGCAGTAGTCGTGGAAGATTGGTTGTTTTTTCCTGTATTTCCATGAAGTATGACTCAGAGTGGGAGTGGAAATTATGAGTGGGATTGGGACTGGAGACACATTACATACATCCCAGATAATCAGCTTTCTTTGCTCAACTGCTTGGCTTTCTGGTGAACTAATGATCACTGCTGAAGTGGTGGAATCTTTGGAATTTAAAGGACATTTTGGAGTAAATGGCAGAGATGTAAGCCCAGAGTCTGGGTTGGGATTTTCAAAGAATATAGAATATAAAACCATTGTCTTTAGGAATTAAGAGGAAATAGAAATTAAACTACTGTTAATCCATAGCTAAACTGTTCTTTAGTTTATGATTCACAAGGTATGTTATAAAAGACAGATTTAAATGTTAAGTTGCAACTAAGTTTAGCATTAAGTATTTAAAATCTGGATGTTTTAATTTTGAATCCAGACACTCTTATCACCAGATGGGTGAAGGGATAAGGCCTTAGATCAGATTAATGACCATTTAGGAAGCAACCAGTCTTCCTCATCTCACACACTGCAGTCTCCAAGTGCATCCAGAAGCTTGTTTCCCTCTTAATTGATAAAGGACACTAGCCAGATATCTTCAAGGAACAGATAGTGAATCTCTTCCCATGTGATCACAGCCAGCCATGTCAAACTCACACAAGTTGTTAAAGAAAATCACCATGTACTGTTCTTAGGCATTTTGCTGCTGTATCTTCTCTTTCAAAACATATTTCCTTTGCTGAATAGTCTTCTCATTTCATTCTTAAATGTATTAGTGGTCAATTTATATCTGCTTGTCGTTGTGCCAACATTGTCCTTTAGTTTAATTAGCTATTTGTGTTCTTCAGTGTTGGCCTTCTAAAATATTGATGGAGACCCAGTTGTATCACTTCTCAGTCCTCATTGACAGAGGCTGAACAAGCTCTTCTCTTACAGGCAGATTTCCATTTCCCTGATCATCTTAACAGCCCTTTCTTGCATTTCCTCCAGTTTTGTATTTGTCTCAGGGATATGTGACTGTATTGAATCCATTTATTCATACAAGGGACTGTATTATCCGTGCCGGGATTACTAACATTTTACCACTGTTAAAAACCTTTTTCATCATGTTGTCAAATCAGAATTTCCTGCCTTGTAGCCATACAATACTGTGAGCAACTTTTGCATGGGATATTTTAAACCCTCAAGAAGTTCAATACAGAAACTGAATACAAGTGATGAAGTAAGTGAATGTTTAAAGAACCATTTTTATTTTCTCTGCTTCATTCAAGGGCTGATGCCAACTGTAACATTCGATAAGAGATGTCAAGAACCAGTGTTACGCTTTAACTTATGCTGAAAATCCCTCAACTACCAATGTCTTCGTCACAGTTTAATTTTATTTGCTTGGCATATATTGTAGTATCATTCATCTTGAGGTAGGAGCTGCAAGGCCTTGGATAAACTGTCCCAATAGACAGTCTAGTTAAAGGTACTCGCATGCTTCACTGCCACCTCTGTTATAAGCTTTTCCTAGAAGTGTATTTGAAACCAGAGGTCTCTTAGTTTGAAGAAGCAAACTGACAGTTCAAAAAGGATCTACTTTCCTTCTTTACCAAGATAACCTGCAATATTCAAATTATCCAAATCTATAAACCCAGAGCATCTTTGGATTGGTTAAATGGATGCTTAAAAAGAGCCTGGATTAGGAAGCTTACCCTGCCTAAAATGTTCAGAACAAATGCTAAAGTGAATGTCACAGCCTTAAATCTCTAAAATTGAAACTAGAAAAAAACCCTGTATCTCAGTTCCAACAGGAAGGTCATTGGAGAGTGTCAGTTTGAAGTCCAGAAAGCAGTGCAGTTCATCTTACTGAAACTAGTCCATAGGAAGGGATGGAATACATACTCTGTTTCTGAAACTTAGAAATGAGGCAGTGTACACTAAATGTACTCACTCAGAGATGAGATTGCATAGACATCAATTACTGGCAGGCTTGGTATCTTTTATATGCAAGTATAGAATCTGCTTAAGTGCACACACTTCCTGAGTAATCTTCACTAGAAGACACAACCCAAATGGGATCACAGGGATCGCATGGTGGAGAGACAGTGTCATAGCCATACTTACAGTATCTCTCTGTGAGTGAATGTGTAAAGAGAGGATGTCAGCTTCCTCATGCCTGCTTCAGATGAAATTTCTATGTTTAGAAATTTTTTTTGTTTTATTTACAGCCTTTTTCACCTTAGGTAACATCAGTGGGCTGTGTGCCCCATGTAAAATTCCACATACTGCAATAGACTTAGTCTTACCTTTTGAGATGTAATTATTAGATGACTTACGCCTTTAGCTTGTTTTAAAACAGATTATATGTTACAGCAACAGCTGCCAGATGGTAATGTAAAGCAACTTATAGCATAGATATATGCTGTAGGAAAAAGTCATTATTGGCTTCATTTATTGATACCTGTGGATAAAAGCATATTTCTTATATGATTTCCAAATACTTTTATAGGAATATAAAATGCATTTCACAGAATGAAGTCTTCCATTATGCATCCTTCAAAATCAAAGTACTTCTAGAACTGCACAGCACTCCAAACAGCATCAGTTAGAATTAAGTTTGCATTATGTTTTAACTGCTGTTTTAATGTAGTTCCTCAAACAAATTCCTTTTGGGCTAAAGTTGTCTATGTTAATCTATAGATCAAAGATCACAGCACACACCCACCACCACCCACCACCAGCCCTCATCCCCATTTAAAGCGAAATCAAAGCACCTTTGTTACAGGGCTTTGGATATAAGGAGGGAAGAGGGAGGAAGAGAGGGGAGGATATGTTTCTGGCCTAAGCTTCATTTTAATTAGGAAAACAAGTTAAAAGAAATAATTTCAAAGTTGGTCCACTTTCTGGTTCTCGTGTGAAAGCCTAGAGTCCAGATGAATTTAACGAAAGCCCCGTGTTTCAAAGCAAGGAGCCTTCCAACTGGGAATTCAAAAAAGCGCAAAGGCCTTTCTGCCCACTGTGGCTTTACATGCCATTACAGCAGGGCAGTTGAGAATGGTGATGACATTTAAGACCACTCTGGCTTCATACTGCTGTATAGATAAAAGCTTATCTTGAAGACATGCTTTGACAAGGCTTAGTTTCATTGCCTTGATGCCCATTAGCTAAAAAAAACCCAGAAATCCCTTGGGAAAACTAGTCTTCTTAGTCAGTTTTATATAGTATTTCATGCTATTGTTGCAGTTACAAAAGAATACCTCGCATATTCCCTGTGCATTTTGGGGAACATCTATCTAGTGGGCATTCCATGTGGGCTGTTTCAGGTCCTTGCATACAATTTTCCAAAGGTCTGTTTTTTATGAGCAGAAGATCTGTCTAGTTTTAACCTATACTCTGTGAGATAACTTAGAGCTAAATGAAAAATATTTATTGTGAAATTAGTCAGAAAGAGTTTCTGAAAGAAACAAATGGATTGACTGGAGGAAATAATATACTGTCATTTTGAAAGATGTAGAGCTGTTTAGATGCTGATGTGATAGCTAAGTGACGATTAGACATTTGTAGTAAGAGCGCTCGTCATTCGCACAGTTACAATATCCACCTGGTGAAAAACATGCGCTTTTATGAGAAAATTTGTGGAGCCAGCTATAGTATTCAAGAGATCATGCAAAGGGAAGACTGATGAGTAGATTTGGCTCAGTATGGTAATGAAGGACTGGATGTAGAATACAAGTGTTGCAAAACAAAGCTAATGTATATAAATATTAATACAGTGTGGTATTACTGGGGTGGTAAGTGTTTGTTTGTTCGTGAAAAGTGTCATGAAGGTGGAATTTAAAGAACTGTGGGAGATGGTGTCAAAGGCTTTACTGAAGTCCAGGCAGACAATATCCACAGCATTTCCCTCATAAACTGAGTTGGTCACCCTGTCACAGAAGGAGATCAAGCTGGCCAAGCAGGATCTGCCTTTCATAAACCCTTCTGGCTGGGCCTGATCCCCTAGTTGTCCTTTACATACCGTGTAAAAATGCACTCAGGATGACCTGCTCCATAGCCTTGCCTGGCACTGGGGGCAGACTGACAGGCCTGTTTTTCTCCAGATCTTCCTGCCCTTCTTGTGGGTGAGCATCACATTTGCCAACCACCAGTCATCTGGGACCTCCTTGATTAACCAGGACTGGTAAATCATGGAAAGAGCAAACTCTTCTGCCAGCTCTTTAAATATGCTCAGGTGGATCCACCCAACAAGATACATTTGTTGAGGTGGCACAGCAAGTTGCTGACTAGTTCCTTTTGGATTACAGGAGATTTATCCTGCTCCACATCCCTGTCTACCAGTTCAGGGGACTGGGTACCTTGAGGATAACTAGTCTTTCTGTTAAGGATTGAGGCAAAAGAGGCATTAAGTACCTCAGCCTTTTCCTCATCCTTTGTGGCAGTATTTCTCTCTGCACCCAAAAAAAGGATGGAGACTCTCCTCAGCCTTCTTTTTGTTATTGATTTATTTGTTAAAACATTTTTGTTATTTTTTGCCACGGTGGCCAGATGGAGTTCTAGCTGGGCTTTCACCTTTGTAATTGTCTTTCTGCGTGACTTCATGACATCTTCGTACACTTCCTAAGTTGCCTGCCCCTTCTTCCAAAGGTCATAAACCCTCTTTGTTTTTTTTCCCTTGAGTCCTTGAAAAAGCTTCCTGTTCAGCCAGGCTGGTCTTTTTTCCTGCTGGCAGCTAAGAGCTGGAGAGCATCTTGCTGATATCTGTCACATTAGAATAACAGGTTACATGTGTTGTAGTAAAGCATCTGGCACAAGACAGCGTACCTCCATCAATGAACCTGTTTTAGCTCCCAAACCAAAGGGCTCATACAACTCATTAGGAATGTCCTCTGCCCATGCCCAGCAGCCACTTCAGGCTGTCCAGATCATGGGCTGGTCTGGCAGGTCAATAATTCATATATTTGAGCTCAAGTGAAAACAAACAAACCCTGGCGCTGCTCACCTTTCTGTTATAAATAATACTTTGGTTTCTCTGCATACCAGTATCTCTTGTCTTTCACTGTCCAAATTTCTGTTTAAGACACATTTCTAGCAGTTTTTTTTCCAATGACTGAGCAGATTAGACTTTATTAAGGGCTTTTTTATAGTTGTCGTTATAATATTTTACCTAATTTCAACTGTTGAAGTTAGACCTCTAGGCTAATTACCAAGCCAGAGAGCAAAAAGCACCTAAAGCATGATTTGTTAACAATTTTTAACAATTTCTTAACATTTTTTTTTTTTTTTATGGTGAGGATAAAGTCACTCCCTGGATCACTCCCTGGATCACTCCCTAAGTCCCTACTGAAACAGAGCCTATCATGTCATTCTGAGGCAAGTAACTCTTGAACTTAAGTCATAAATTTAGAAAGAAAAGTCTAAGTTGTTATCGCAATATCTGCAATGTTTTACAATACAGCTTTATTTGCAGATTGCTGAATCGCTCCTTTATGACAACTTTTGTTTTCCAGTATATAACAACAAAAAAACATCACTTATGTTTGAAATTTTCAAAGGTGGACACTATTTGATAAAAAGCTGATGTTGCATGAAGTACTAAAGCTTTCAGAAGAAAAATAAATATTGTCTGTAAAATTACATCGCTGTATTACTGACAGCATGCGTCAAGACATAATGTGAAGGGCTGTGAGAAGAGCAGCACCACTAGATGTCACCATCCTTCCACCAAAAATTCATCAGCGACCAGCCTGATGTGATTTACAAGTACCACTGATTCCACCACCACCACACTGACATGAAGTCTTAAGTTCATGTTTTGCCAGCTCTGTTTCTTTGTAATCCGATGAAAATCTGTGTGGTATCATTTATTTCTGTTAGCGTTGTGTTTAGATAGTCCTAAAATCCTAATTCTGAGGTGAAAACATGATTTTGGAATTGAGGTTAGCTCAGATTCGTGAATCTAAGAGGAAACGCTGTTGGATAAGTTCACCCAATAATGCTGCTGCAGCTCAACCCAGTTGACAGTGGATTGTTGGAGAGTATGAAGTCAAGCTCCTATTTCCATCTCTTTTACTGATAGACTGAATGACTTTGGCAAGCCATTTCACCCTGGCTTTTATGTTTGCAGTTTCTATAAACCCTAGTTTCCTCAGCACAGGAACTAAGCCTATTAATGTTGTTTGTTGGATCATCTTTATGTTAATTTAGTGACAGGTGGTGTACAAAGGGTCTGAAAAAAATAGGTATTTAAGTCCAGCTGAGAAAAATACTGGAGGGACATATTCATTCACTAATCTAGCCTTACTTATTACCCCAATACTCAGCAGTCACTGAAACTTCCCTAGAGTCAGGGCTGGGGTTAGAGGACTTGTTGGATGTACTTAGTATGGGATATCTGAAGTCATCGCTTCCTCCTCCCTTTCATCTTATTCAATGAGTAACATCACCTTGCATTCAGGTTTAAGTTTTTAATATCCTATCTGATACAGATAGGAGCTGAATTCAGTTTGTGTCCTGGATAGGCCAACCCTCTTTTATGTGCTGTGATCCAGGTTGGGGTTTCCTACTTATTTTTCTCATCACTGTCTTTCCTAGAAATACAATTAAGTGGAACTTTATAAAAATGTCTCATTGACAGGATCTTTCTTTTCTCACGGATAGATCTGCTTACTTGGGCCTTAAAGGGAACTATTTATTCTCATCTTTAATAAGACAATAGAGCAAATGCAGTCTTCCCTGCATTCAATTTTTTTCTTACCTTATTCCATTAGGTGCTTTTGTGCTTCAAAGACAAAATCACAAAAATAACTGCACAATATCCAGAATAGACAAGACCATAGCTAAGGTCAGATCAAGGATGTGTACTGCAACCACAGAACCAACTTAATATATTCAACATGCATCCCATAAATACTTATTTTCCCACTGTCAGCACCCTCTCACTCATGCAGTAGTTCTCTCCTTGAGCTGAGCTCCTACATTGTCAGGTATGAGCAGGTAAGACCCCAAACGTGAAACAATACTTTAACTTTCTGATGGGAATGCCATACTTTGGATTTGAGGAAAAAAAGGGGGTTTTGAGTCAAATGTCCTGTCCCATTACCACTGCAGTATGAATTACTAGAAAAACAAAAAGTGATTGATAAGCAAAAGTACAAAGGTTACTATAAAAAGAGCATAAACTGTCAACCCTAATATGGATGGTGATTATATTTAATTACACATTTAAATGTTGAACAGCTTGACTGAGACACACTCGTGTCTATCAGTATATGTTACCAATGAAAGGCTGTGCCAAACCCTTTTCTTCATCCTGTCAGCACACTAGGTGACAACACAAAGTAGTAGTCTGCACTGTTCCCCAGAGGCTGCTCAGTTTGGAATGAAGCATGGGATGGAAGACAATTCACAGACTGCATGAAAAACAGCAATGAACCTGCACAAGATTTCACATACTTCAGTTTAAAATAGGCACCATGTAAATAAAATCACAGCCCATAATGCACAATTTTCTTGCGAACAGTCAGATTTAATGTTACATAATCTGAAATGAATGAAGCAATAATTTTTATATTCCAATATTAGATATGACATATATTTGTAAAACCATAAAAGGAGTATTTTCAAAATAGAGTAACTCCATTCTTTTTTGTGATAAAGTTCATGAACATATCTGTATGACATTTTAGATGAGGATGAGAGATTCTAATTAATATTTTATAAGATCTTTGTCAAGAAATTAGAAGTTTTAAAAAAGCTTTTAAACCATGGTATAAGATGTTCAGTGGGCAGCCCTAGGGCTAACCACAGAAACATGAACAAATCCTACTTTATGCAGTTTTAAAGTTTACATATGATGTATTTTATGTAGTCATTTAAAGGAGAGTTTGTGTAAAGCAAATCTCTTCAATTTATTGGTATCTGCACCTAAGCAAATATTTAGGTTAGCTAAGTTGTCCAAGCTTCCCAAGCAACCCAAGAATATCTAGTGAACAGAGTCAGTGGAGTCCAGAAAGCAGTTTCTCCCTCTGGGGAGTGGACACCTACATTTATTCTGTTGAGTAGGCTCTTAGCTGTTCTCTGAAATGGGAAACTGTGCATCCAGCCACCGTAACAGACACACATGGTGGGTGTCAGAGTTGAATTCATCCCTGCTCACTTACATAGGTAGTACCATTTCTGCAGCTGACACATCAGGGTTGGACAAAAGCTGACTAAAGGTGTTTTAGCAGTGTGAGCAAACTCGAGTATTACTGTGACATGAATGAGGCCTCTCTGCCAAGAGAATAAGGCAGTAGTTTGCTTTCTGAAGAGAATGCTCTGGTCCTCTAAGTAATCTCCTCTGCATGGCCCTGCCCCTCTCACAGCCACGCCAGCAGCAGCTGGCTTACCCTGGGGTTGTGATTTATGTAAAGGAAGAAGATGGGTCATCGTTGCTGCAGCAGTTGTGCAGCTTCAGGAAATTGCTTTTATAATGCTGAGGTACAGCCGAAACCTATAGGTAGCAGTGAAAAGTCTGCATTTTCATTCAGAATATTCTGAATTAGATTTGGGCACCAGTCAGGTTTCTGAAAAGACTGTTTTCATTAATCAGATATTAACTAATAGAAAGCATTTAGATAAAACTGGTTTCAGCTATCAAGACTGAAAGGAGAATTAAAACAAGTTGAGCCATTGGAATCACTCCCAACACACCGTTTTTATAGTTAGCCATAAGTATATGAGACAGAAACTTCCTGCTAAACACTTAGTTTTGGTTAAAAAAAATCGGCTTTCATACCGGTCCAGAATGAGAATGTTACAACAAATCAGATTTTCCAGTTGGAAAATATACCTCATTTCCCATAAATTTAGAGCCTTTACTAGAATGACATCTGAAATATTTTGCTCTCTGATATATGTCCTTATGCCTTTAATGTACCTTTCTTTTTGTCCAGTATTTTGCACTTTCCCTCATTAATTGTTCCGATTTTTTTTCTTCTCAAGTGTTAAATTAAACACCGAGTCTGATTTGCCTTTTTCACTCCCATGTTTCTTTCATAAAAGTAAGTCGCTTTTAAAATCATGCTGCTGTCACATATGGCCTGTTATATATCAACAAATTATATTTTTGTTTGATTCCAAAAGAAGTGGAGTCAGCAGTTGGAACCAGACAACGTCCTTCATTTTTCTGTTTTTTATTTGACAGTATGGTGTACAGGGTAGAATATTTATAGCATTTATTGCTCTTATATTTCTCTTTCACACAAAAATATCTCCATTTCAAATTAACAGTTTGGTTTAGGGCTTTAAGCTAAAAAATACATTTTCTTCTTTAATTAGTCTAGGTCTACTCTAGTTTTGCTTTCTATTCTTTAGCAAAATCTAACTCTGTCCTCCAAGATATATCTTCTTTGGGATTTCCCAAAAATTCTTTTGAAAAGATTGACTTCCTTCAGTTTACTTTTTGAGTGTCTAAGCTCCAAATTTTCCCATTCAAGCAGAGGGAAGTATAGCTGTACTTAGGGTCCGCTGCAAGCCTGGTCTTTGTTATTACTGCAAGCATATCTAGACTTATCCTCGGACATAGATATCTTATTTCTCAGCACAAACTCAAAAGATAAGTGTTAAAAACACCAGCAGAAACCAGTGCCTGGGCTCACTTCTTACAGCAGGGAGGGTAGAGTAATGGTAGAACATATGCACTGAGATTTATAACATCAAAGGCTTTGTGTTTCATAGACTCACAGAATCATATGTGTTGGAAAAGACTTCTAAGATTGGCAAGTCCAACCAAAAACCCAGCACTGCCAAGTTCACCTCTAAACCACATCCCGAAGTGATACACCTAAATATCTATTATATAGCTCCAGGAGTGGTGATTCCACCACTTGCCTGGGGAGCCTGTTCCAGTGCTTGACAAAGCTTTCAGTAAAAACATTTTTCATAATATCCACTCTAAACCTCTTGTGGTGCCATTTGAGGCTGTTTTCTCTTATCCTTTGCCTTGTTACCTGGGCTGACCCCCACCTGGATACAGCCTCTTTTCAGGCAGTTGTAGAGAGTGATAATGTCTCCCCTGAGCATCCTTTTCTCCAGGCTGAATACCCCCAGCTCCCTGAGGTAAAATGAACATTACCCAACTTTGCAGACAGCACTAGCCTATTTCTTGGCTATCACAACATTTTAACAAACCCTTCTGCCTGTCCAGACGACTCCCTCTTCCTCATCTGAAGGAAGCTATATGAGGTGGAGCTGCATGGCACATGGGGTGTGGTCTCTGAGCAGCAGTCTAGTGCCACATCATCACCTGCCATACTTGGTGTATAGATTCAGAGTCCTTCCATCCCTGAGTCCTGAGCTAGTGTGGTCTTCTGTGGGCCTCAATGTTTAAAGAATTCAAGTATTTAATATTCATGTTAGTGTGCACATGCTTAGTTAGGCAGAACCTTAGATAATGGAGGCAGTTTACAGAATCAGAGTCTAATTCTGGCAGAGAACTGTGTTTTGGCAGTATAAATTCTTCCTCCCAAAGACCTATATAAAGCCCCTCTGTAGGCCCAGATTCTAAAGCATCGAGGCCGATATCATCCCTGGAATTACACTGTTAAGCTTCCAAAAACACTTCTGCAAAGAAAACAGACTGTAAGCCAAACAGATGATTTTGATTAATAAGAATATGTTCCTAAAAGTAAAATAAAGTAATAGAGACTTTAAAAGTGCTACAGTCCTCTTAACTACTAAAACAAAATGTGCAATAAAGACACTTTCAAAGATAACACTGACAAAAGGTTACAAATTACCTAACAAGTTTTTCAAGAGAAAATAGCCTAAACAAAGAAATATTGAGGGGCGGTACCCATAATTGTGTTTTGCCTTCGCCATCTACATTCTGGAAATGTTTTTGGAGGTTGCATTGCATGAGACAGCCAAATCGCCCCTAATTTAGAAGTAAGCGTGAGATTAAACAAGCTTTCTGTAAGAGCCTATTAAAAGAATATCCTTCGTTTCTTGTGTTCTCATCCCCTTTTGTTATTCCTGCTTCACATTCTCAGCAGCTTCCAGATGTGTATGCACGTGTGTGTCTGTGTGTGCAAGTTTTCATTATTATGAGCACTGCCATTTGTGAGGCACTAGTTTTTATGAATAAAGGAGTCAGAGTTTGTGTGCCAGCCCACCATCTCACTCTCTGTAACAAAATCAGTTTGAAAAACATGGCACTTCAAAAACATCTAAATTAGGATTGTGTTTATATGGTCTTTCGGATTTTGAGTTGTTTTGCAGGGAGAATGGGAACAGAGTTCCATTTATTTGCAACTATTTAAATCTTAGATTTCACTGAAAACTTGCAGAAGGCTCGAAGAACTGAAGGGCAATAAAAGAAAAAGAAATAAAAATAACAAGAATAATGAGAAAATCACAGGCTTTCACAATTCTTTCTTCTTAATTTCTTCCCTTGCTCCAGGATATTTTCCTTTTTTGATTAGCTTGTTTTACCTTGTGTTTACCTCAGAGATGTACACAACCACATCAGTGCTGCCATGCCGTAGTTCTCCTTGCTGCTGCCAGTCCCCTGTCCCAGCCCCAAACATGAACTTTCACACTTTGCAGATAACAGCCTCTTTTCTCCTTTCCCCTCTTTCTTCCAATTATTCTCAAGTTTTATGAGAAAAAAAAAAAAAAAGCCTTTTAGTTCTTCATTTATTTTTTCCTTTTACATTCTAATAACAGCAAATCAATTGAGCCTCTAGGGGAACTGTCACATTTCCTAGTTTTTTTTGATTCTTATATGGTAGTAGTTTCCAGATATCTGTGATTCTAAAGTCAGTTCAAGAGAGCCGGGGGCATGATCAGGGAATGGACATACAAGTTCACAAAGTGAGGCACCAAAAAAGTTGAGCTTCCATCTGAATGGATGGGTGAGGAATCACAGTTTGGGACTAGCATGACCCAGATTGGCATCATTTACATGCTGGAGTACCACTACACTGACAAATGTGGAGACGTCTTCTGTCGCTGACCCCAAAACTGGAAGTATTGGAGACATCTGCACAGGCTGACATAAGGCAGCCTGTGTCCAAATACAGTCTGGCAGTGTCAGTCCGACACTGCACCTGGACCAAAGTTCTTGTCCAATGGATTACTACCTTGGATGCCTCAGCACACTCACACATCTGGACCCCATCTGGATCCATTTGCCTATTTTCACAGGAGTCTAGGCTTGCCACAGCTGTGTGGCCAGAGACCTCAGATCTCTGCTAGATAAGACATAGTTTCCCTTGAGGTTGAGGTCTCAATGCATTTGTCTTCTAAGCAGAAATATCCGTAAGTGTGGGGGGAAAGAAAGGTGGACAAGAGACTTTTGCACTTGGAGGAGTAAGGAAAAGGCAGGAAAAAGGAAGAGACAAACGAAGAGCAACAATACATGATAGCCTCGGTGGCAGACAGGGAATTGTCTTCACGCTCCTGATTCTGCTGGTTGTTATTCAAAAAAATACAAGAATAATATTTGAAATTAAGGCAAGACCATAATTGTCAAAAAGAAAATTAACCCTGACGTCTGCACACACACAAAAAAAAGCTGCAGCTTATGTTTAATTTATTGGGTTTTGGTTTGGCTTTTTTTTTTGGTTTCCAAGGAAACAGAACATATAGAGATTGAAAGCACATGTTGCTAAATTGATGTCCTGGAGAAATCCCAAGTGGCTTAATGTCATGCAGCCTAATTTAATTTGCATTAATAGTACAGTTTGCCAAAAAACATTGCTGGTAGTGTGAGGTTTGGTGTGTGTGTGTGCTACTGCAAAAAGTAAAGGGATATTGTATCAATATTTTAGTGTACTGTGTCCACTGACTTGCAAAATATCCGGAGTCCAGATCTCCAGAATTATTTCTGTGCCTAAATGCCAGTGTCACTTTGAGATAGTGTCCCTCTATGGGGAGGTGTCTGTGTTTTGAATTATGTTAAAGAAGTATAACAGAGACATTTTAAAAGTTTCTTAAAATTGACTCATCCTAGATATGCTGCAGATTCCAGCTGTGTTTCCTATACTTCCAATAGTTTAAAATATAAAATTGTTGTTCTCTCTAAAATCAGAATGAAGTAAGAGTTTCCATTCCACAGCATGGTAATAACAACATAGCCACCAAAGGTTAGAGATTAATGGGAAAGCCATCTGTTAAAATTAGGATCAGAAGGAAAGCTGTTAGATCACACTTATTATACTGTGATGGTGACAGAGGAACTTCTAGACTTGACACACGAAAATATCTGCACAGCTCAGAGGCTTTAAAATTCCCAGCTGCAACTTGCAGGAGTAAGCAGAACTTGTGATATCTGGTGACTTCATCTGCAAAGTATGAGGACCAGAATAAATAGGTAAAAACAAATAGGAAAAAGTCAAGAAACAAATTGTATGGCATAAGTCATATCCATCAGGTAAAACAGAAAACCTTACAGGCATTTATACTCAGGGAAAGACCAGGAAAAGAAGGCCTGCTGCCTTGCAGAGGGTCAGATTTGTCAGTGAGAGTTAGATAAAGGGGACCATAACCTTTAATACTTTTTGCACTAGTTTTCAGTAACAATAATGTTTTCACAATTAATGACATCAACAGAGAAAAATTCTCAGGTTTAAATGGGAATAGACCATCTTAAATACTTTCACATTATCAGGAACTGTTAAATTTCCTTTGTCATTACCAAAGAGCCACCAAACACAATTTACCAGCCATTAGCAATCATCTGTTAAAAAAAAAAAAAAAAGGTGAGTATATGAAGAGAGGGGAACTTGGTGTTCGTCTTCAAAAGTTGGGAAAACAATACATTTTTTAACAACAAATTACAGGTTTTCTGCTTCAATTAAATTTGTAGAAAAATACTGGAGCAAATAACAAAGCTATTCATGGTCATCTGCAAAGGAAACAGAGAAAAGACTAACAATCTGTATGGATTTATCGTGAGTAAAAACCTGGAGTGTGACGCAAACGAAAGTAGAAGTCGTACACTTGGACTTCATCTTGATATCTTTAGAATTACCAGTGACTTAGATGATGATGTATGCAAAACAGTGCTATTCAATGGAGAAAAGTCCAGAGCTCTGTGTATAAACTGTAGTAATCCATTACCCGAATAGGAGACAGGCAACAGACTAGGAAGCAGTCCTGCAAGAAAAGGGTTGGAATAGAGAGGGATTAACAGAGGATCAGTCAACAGCAGCAGACAGTTATGAGAAATGCAAACATTGTAATGTTAGTGAACAGAGGTATAACTTACAAGACATCCCATATAACCCTTCAGGATTCATCATGGTTACAGAACAGTGTGCAGTTTCTAAACTCCAGTTTAACATATTTTTGAGTGATGCAGGAATAGGTTGCCTGTGGTGATGGTGGAGTTTCTACCAGTCCTTACAGGGCAGACAGGCTTCTGTCATTCTGTCGTGAATGCCTATTCCTGTATAGTGCAAAGGGAAGGGAGTTGTAAAGACCACATTCACGGGCCATAAATGTGTTTGGAAAAAGGACCATTGCTATTACAAAGAAGAAAAAGAGAGAGAGAGAGAGAAAGAAAGAAAAATTGACCTGTGAAATTTAATATATTGCCCAAATGAAAGCCAGATATTGTGTGCTGCACTAACCGATGTTTTCCAGTCTATGCCCAGCCTGTTGCTGATCTTGTGCAGACTACTAGTGTGGATTATACTCAGGTGTTAATAAATCCTGTACTTCCTGAGACAGGTGTCCTCATGCAGGAGTCCATGCTAGGAAAGGAAAGAACGCAGTCTCCCCTGCTGTGGTCATGCTGAAGCAGTGCACTCTGTGGTTACTACATGCAAAGAGAGGTGGCAGCAATTTGTGCTCCTCTGTTACCATCTTCAGGCACACAGTGCAAGAAATTATTTCCCCCTTACGTTAAACAAGCATGTCTGTGGTCATGAAATATTTCTTTGCAACTCCAATCTTAAATGTTGAAGATTCTTTTGTATTCTTTCCCAGCTTAATGTTTTTCTTGGGAATGAGTTTGCTGTCATGCTATTTGTGGGGAGATACATGCTGTCTCCTGTGCAGTTGCAGGACATACGGATCCAAAATGAATCAAAGGCACAGGCACAAGGTTTTAATCACTTGAAAAAAGACTGGAATTGTATCATCCTCTGTTTTTTCAAAGCAGATTACAAGTAATTATGACATGTGGCACATGCATTGGAATTTTGCTGGCACAGGTCTCCATGAAAGCTCCATTAAAAAGCAAAACTAGAATTCAGACTCTAGTTTTTAATATATTGGTTCTGAGCTTCTGCTGGGCCTGTTTTATTATATTCTATAAAGATTCTGCAGGCGTGACACAAATCAAAGGCCCAATCTATCCCTTGGAAACAAAGTTGGAGCCTGAGATGAATTCAGTTTACTGGGGAGTAGACTAAGATTGGATGTCACAGCTTCAGCTAATTTAGATCCCTCAAGTTAAAGGCAGGCATCTATCATGAAACAAATAGAATTTATGGTTGTCATGCATTAGGCACCTAGTCTGCAGTTTTGACAGTTTGGAAGGTAACCTGCTACTAGACCTTGATTTTTCAGATCATACTTCTTGTGGCAGTCTGTCCTGAAGTAATTTGTAAAGCTTATCTCCCTCAGAGAAAAACCTAGTGGCACAATTGTTGTGGTGTTAATGCATTTTCGGTGTGTAATTGTGCCTTACATCAGTGCATCCAATGCAGTCTTCCTATTAACTTCTTTATATTATAAATAGTTTCTATAGCTTAGAGTGCCTTAGGAGTCTAAACCCTTTAGTTATTGCTAGCTCTTGAGGTATTGTTGGTGTTTTGTCACTATGCCTAACAAATTCCCTTTATGTTGCCATACTCAACTCATTAGTTTGACTCTTTGACCCCAGTAGTGAAGATCTCCAATTTCAGTTTCAAAAATGCCTGTTTGTTTATCCAGTAACATAAAATCTGTTGCATTTCAATTCAGAGGAGAAATATTACCACCAGCAGCTGTGGCCAAGTTAGACAGCTGGTTCCTGAGACTCCTGTTAACTGGGCACTGAAGTTAAACACATTGCCTTGGCTTTACAGAAAACTACCTGTCTCTCATGACTAGTGAGGGAGCTCAGAGAGACTGCTTAATGTAGCTGGCTAAACTATGTGCCTCAAGTGGGATGGTGTGACTCACTCCAGCTTTCTAATTGAGAAGGCCTGAAGCTGGAGGAAGGGACCCATTCATTTTTTTCCAGTAAATTTCTGCATATATCCTTTTGGCATTGTAAATAAAGTTAAGGCTGTTTCCTTCTGTAACTCACCGGCAGAGCTCGGAGAGTCAGACACTTAAATGAGCTGTCTTTTGATTCATCCCATGCTGATTTAGACCCACACTATTCCTCTCCTCTGCTCTCCTCTGCTCTCCTCTGCTCTCCTCTGCTCTCCTCTGCTCTCCTCTGCTCTCCTCTGCTCT
>VZTF01006579.1:164132-195616 GCA_013397755.1 Cnemophilus loriae | reverse complement strand
CTCCTCTCCTCTCCTCTCCTCTCCCCATTGTCTTTGAATCCAAATTCTTTTCTCCTCTGCCAGAACATACTCATATGAGGAGCACAAAGCATTGCTCTTATTAGGATTATTAACTTCCATTTCAGGAACTTAGCAACAACATTCCTTCTACCCCGTCACTATCCTCTCTATCCAAATAATTTCAATTGCATGATTTTTCCAAATTTTATAAGGTTCAGTCTCTCTTAGAAATTTTGTGGAAAGGACAGGGGGTTTTTGATAATATGCTGGGAGTTAGAAATCAGAAAGATTGTATTACTAGTCCATTTTATAAAGGTTAAAATAACGCATGACAAAACTTGGGCTAATGCTTACACCCGAGAGAAATTATCAAGGAGAAGATTTTCTGTGGTTTAATCTGCTTTCACCTTCTTCACCTGCACTTCCCTGATCAAATTTGCCAGCAATATTTTCCCCTATATAAAGATATGCTGTACTCTTATTTCTTTTTTCCTTCCTGCAATTTATTCATGCCTTCCTGCATTACAGCCTCCCTGAAAAGGAATCCTGTACATTTTTTACATTGCAAAGCATTTTGCATGTTGTAGCTGACTTAGAAGTAACAACTAATACTAAAGACTGTATGCAAGCAGATATAAATGAGCAAAAATATTTATAAATATTCCACATGAATAAATATGCTTAGATTTATCGCATACCCCAGAAATGAGAGACATGTGGTACAAAAACATTCCAGGCATTTCTGTGTATTGTAAAATAACTTAGAGAGGTCATCTCCCTCTCAAGACCACAGCATGCAGGTGGCAGATGGGTCAGTCCTTCCTGTGTTTTAGCATAGGATTTTCGTCCGACATTTTCTCTATATCTTAAACATTTTTGACCTTCCTCTGTTGTAATTACTTTTATTACTGACTGGTGTCTTTTCTATCTATTTCCTATGATCTCCAAAGAAATTCCTCTTGAGTTCCTTGCAGGCTTGACCTACTCTTTACTTTAAACCGTGCCCCTGAGTTCTTGTACATTTGGCAAAACCTCACATCTGCCATCTTCTTTCCTTCTGAATTTTGTATACTTCAGTCAAAACAATTAATAGTTACCTTTCCCCAAAGAAATCAGGCTTTACTTCTGTAGTTTCTTCTATAAACAAGATCACAGACCTGAGGAATGACATTTGAAGGTAAAAAGAAAGGAACAAACAAACAAATATGAACAAAAACAACTTCATGGAAATTAGTGTAGTGGATGACCAGCACACTAAAGGAAGAACTAGCTGTCCATGTTTATTTTTCACAATAGTAAAGTTCATCTCTGAAAAATAATGTAATAAGTAGGTGTCCATTACATTAAAAAAAAAAAAAAAAAGTAGGCCACCTATTAATTACAAATAGGTGCAAACATTTCAGTCCAGAGGACGTATAACCGTGACTAACTGTTACTGCATATTTGACTCAACTCCTAATCAGGCAGAGGACATTTGTCTTCTGTGATACTAACAAGGTTATTGTCATACTATCAAACTAGGGCAAGGCTTAGGGACGTTTTGGGTCTGAGCCTTTAAAGCATCTTGTTGGTGTAATTCCATATACTTTCATTAAGCAATTAGAAGCAATATAAAGAAGAAAAATCAACATAGTGAAATATTTTAAGGTTCTGACATTTAGTTTCATTTCACAATAGGATAAGAAAAGAACACGATCTTTTCAATAAGTATCGTTTTGAAATGAATGCGCAATAGAAATACTTCACCAATAATAATTTTGTAAGCATATTTCACTAACTGCTTATAAATCTTAAATTCTAGATAAAGCAAACCCTAACTGTCTTAAAGATAAACCAGAGCTAAAGGAGAATATCATAAACAAAGTAAGCTTGTTTCTCATTATGGCACGTATTTTGGTTTTCCCACTGTTAAAAATTGGATAAAATATTATAATCATTTACCTTGAGTTGACAAGCACATTGTTCTGGAAAGTTTGCAAAGATGTCTGCCAGACATTTCTTATTTATCCAGACTCTCAGAATAACATTTTGAATGTTCTTCAAAAATTTTTTCATTTTCCTAATGTTTCTGGAATCAAAAACCCTTTTGAGAGCTAACTTCTTAACTAAGTCTTGGTAAAACATAAATCTAGTCATCTCTGAAATACTTTACAGGCCTCTTTCTTCGAACATATTACACGTGCCATATAAGCAAATTGAAGATTCACTATATACATTAGATAAACAGGCAGATAAACAAGCACCATTACAATTTTTGTGGGTTTAGATGCTCTGATTATGGAGTCACAGGATAAATTTTTGATTTATTCTTCTATACCAATTTATTTCTACTAATTTGTTTATTTTATGTGCCTCCCATTCAGCAGGACATTCTTCTCACCCAGTCTTAGTTGTGTAAAAGCTGGATATGAAGCTTGAGCCTTAAGGTATATATACTACTTTTCTCATCTATGGACTATGAGGGAAATATCCAGAGGGTAGTTCATTGGTGCAGTCTGTGAAATGAAATTAAGAACCAGTCAGATGCACATGAAAGTATCACAAAAATCCTATTTTACTGTAAATCAATTCTATCCTTATCCCCTATTTACTGACTTTGTCTGATCTTCCAAGACAACTCCCACTGAGTCAGGCTTACAGGATCATTTCATCAGATTGAATCACATTATATTTTGAAGACTTTGCTGGTTAGACCTACCTCACTCTCTAGAAAAACCTTGGAAAAATGCAGCTTTATCATACAGTTGTAGTAAATCTTACTTTATAAATAAAAGTAAGATTAAGTAATTTAAAATTAAGGAAAATCCATTTGGTCTCATTTGGTTAAAATGGTCCAAATGGTGTAGAATATTGTGAAATTTCTGTTGCAAAATGTTACTGTCCTCTAACATTTTTCAATCTTTATTAATATAAACAAAGTAGGTAAGAAAAGAGGTTGCTTTGCAGGAAATTATAAGCATGCAGTCGTTTTGGTTATTTATTTTTATTGTAATTTTGATTATCTTATGCAATTCATAAGTCACTGTTCATTGGCATAAACCCTGTACATGGCTTTTCCTCAGCCCATGCACTTGAACCTGCTGCAGTCCAGTTTGGATAATCAGCTAACTAGGTTTGTTAATAATTAGTTTTGTATTTCATCATTGTTCCCCTTAGTGTAAAGTACTTTGGCAAACAAAAAAAAAAAAAAAGACAAAAAGAGGGAAAACTATGACAGAACATCTCTGTAGTAGATTGTCTCTCTAGTACAGTATCTATAAATTGCTCCAGATCAATATGCTCATCTCCCATCAGGAACCATTTTGTCAGGCTGAGGTGCTTATGGTCTCAGCACGAGTTTTTAGTGGGGGAAGGCATACAAAGTTTATCAGTGTGGAGATAAAAGTTATTATAATCTTTGTCCACAGCCCTCCTCTCCATGTTGACTAGTAAAGGAAATGGATTTCAGTTTTCAAATCCTTTGAGAGCAGAGCCTTAGCTTTGCCAAAATCTGGCACTGTCCATCTTACATATAATACCTTGATACTGTTTTTCCAGTGTCAAGCATAGGTGCTGTGACTGACATACTTAATATATTCTCTCATGAGCAATACTGTTTACACTTGAAGGTGTTATTTTGTATTGATACTAATTGTTCAGACTAGATGATCTGTTACGCTACAGGCACAGTTGAACGCTAAGGTGCTGTACTTCTTTCAGCTCTGCTGAAGAGGAGAAATCAGTGTACACTGAGGAATTCACATTATTGCTTGCCTCAGCCCATATGTGCACATAACAGAGGAAGGGGACCTGCTCTATTCTTCAAGCCTATTACATCTGCCTCCAAGAAAAGGTCTGTGGAAAAAAGAAAAATAGATAAAGATGGGATGGACGTACCAAAAGACCTCTTCACATTTTGTACAAGCCAGTGACAGTAAAACAGCTCTTTACCTGTATTATGCCAAGAAACAGTAGCTTTGCAAACATAGTTTTCTTTCTAATATGTGTTTCGTGTTCCTTTCAGATCATTTACTCTAGTTTTCACCAAATAAAATGGTGAGCAGCATGTTTGCTTTTGACTCAGATGGTTCAGCTACCTACAGCTTCCACCCTGAGAAACAGAGAATTGGCTCATATTCCTGTGCCTGTGGCATAGTTCAAACAGTTAAATGGCTGCAAAGCAGATGCTGTGACAAAATCCTTTTCTTTGACACAGATGCTCCGTGGAGCCACAGCCTCAAACACGTCAGAAATTCAGACTGGAGGCTTTGGTCAACAGAGGCTGAGCATAGATGCATCTTTCCCTGGAGGCCCCTGAAGTTTTGGGTGAAGGAGGAGGGTGATCTGAGGGTGTATAGACAGCTCCTACAAATCAAACACAAGTTCTGGTAAATGCATAACTGTCTCCAGAATGGCACAGGATTTTGAAAGAGACGGGGTACAGTACAGGTATAGAAGTGGGTGATCTTGGTGACTTCTCTGCACCAAATGTCTTGCAGACATGCAAGTATAGCTGCAGGGGAACGGACTTGATGGTTCAAGTCTAATCTCCACTGTGTTTGCCCATGTGTCTTAGGTCCCTTTTACAGTTTGCTGAGGTAATCAGGTCACACCCACAATTTTCACTGAACATTTGGACATTCCCGCACCATAGGCTCAGGGACTTGCCACGTTATTTGTATGATCTGAGGCAGGCCTTGGGACCTTCAGCCCAAACCCTACCTGGACACCTGTCTCCTCCTCTTGCGTGGAAGGGAGGGTGGGCAGAGTCCTCATGCCTGCCCTGCATGCAGTGCCTGAGGTTCAAGAAGTGAATCTGCATTCACACTCCCCAGCTCTCTTCACTTTGTGTCTCTCTGTGCCAGTGTGTCCTGTTCCCAGTCAGCTCCTACAACAAGAGGGAATAAACAAAACCAAGGAACATTTTCATTCTGTCTGAAACATGACAAATGACCGCCAGTCAGCAAATGCTGTATCTCTGTTTACCTCAAATTCTTACTGTTGTGATGTCTCTGAAAATCTGCAGTTGAAAACTCTGGCAGCTCAAGAAGATTCCTAGGAATTTTTTTCAGGGAGATCTATTCTAGGAATACTTTATTTTAAGAGGTACATGCAATATAAATGCCTGTTTTATGGGTGGCAGTATTACTGAGAAGACATGCAAAGTATATGTAGATGAGCAAATTTAGCTGTGCTAAAAGATCCAGTAGCTGAGCATTAGCCATCGCTTTAGGGTTGCAAATCGTTTGGAATATGGTGATACTTGTATGCTGTAAATTTATGGAGTAAAAGATTCAGGTCATTGAATCAGGCGAAATCTGGGAAAAAAGCAGAAGCTGGTAATAAACAAATTATACAAAAACCAGACAATATAGGAAAATAAGATATTTTCACACTTATAGATGCAGTATATCCAGTTACACAGTGGGTGCATTTCACACTCAGCCTAAAAAATCAAAGAAGTTTATAAGATTTTTCAGTTTGTCGCTGGATTATAAAAAAACCCTGCAAACAATACCAAAACCCCACAATCTTGAAAATAGCAAACTGCATCCAAATATTTACAAATGTATACATGTTATAGTTATGTGATTAGATAATATCAGGGTGAGCAAAAATGCCCATTAGAAGCTCTCTGTAAGAAAAAAAAACCAACTAATTTAAAACTATTCGGCACAGTAAACACACATCAACCCATTCATTGAAATAAAGGCATATTTTAAAATTAGATATTTTTCAATAATTTGCTTATATGAGCAAATCTTCATCTATAGGTTAGATAGAATTTTGAATTATGGTTTGGTAAACCAACATTTATCCTATGCATCTTATTAAAAGAAGTCAGGCTAAGTTCTATACTGAATTATAACCCGAAAAATCCTCATGGAAGTCACTTCATTATGCAGGCTCTAGACCAATATAGAACTTGTTATACTGTATTTAATTCAAGACATTAATGGAGCCTAAAGAGGTGTTTTCATTTGTACAGACTTAACAACAATTACTTCTTTAGGGCAGGGCACACAAAGATGAAATCAGAATTGAAGTCATTAATTTGAAAATGTTGAAAGGAAAAACATTTACATCACAATTAGAGATTGTATTCATGTATAAGAAGAAAACTAAGGTTAATGAATATACCGAACTCATATTAAAAATCTTTTCATTCCTTAAAGAGCACCCTGAAGAGCAACATTTTGTTGTGAAACTAAATTGAATACCTTTAAATTTTTATACCAATTATCTAAAATCATTAAAAATATATCACACAGGCTATAATAACTAAAAATCGATGGCTTCAGTTCTTTTCTGGTTACATTGATCTAGTGCTTTTCATTATTTCACATTGAAATTTCATGAAGTAGTTCTAGTGTCACATCTTGCAATGAAAAAAAAAACATTTAGGATTACTAAATAAGTAATTCATTTAACACCAGACAGCTCAAAACAAATGTGACTTTTTCCCAAAGTAACCTTTGTAGTTATCATAGTCTCCCCAGGTCTTTTTTAATCTTAGGATATGGAAATCTTGATTTGAAAATTTTATTCTATCCGTTATGTCAAAAGTACATTAAACTAAGATTTTCAATATAATAATTTGTTTATATGGTGCTTCAACATAGAACAGTAATAAAAAATTGATAAACTGTTTCAGCTGGGTTTTTCTGTAGTGAAAAAATCACTAGAAGTTGGATTAAATAGGTTCTATTCACCCGAGATTAGGAACTTAATTTGCAAACTAAAGGTCAGTATGTCAAACTTTTATCTAAGAATATAGATACACTCCTTGTGGGGTTTTCAAAATTAGGTACTCTTACTCATTTAAACCAATGCAAATCTGAGTTTTTAAAAAAATCTTTCTGCCTTTGACAGTCTTTAAACACCTTGAAATAGCGAGCCACAATATTCTTGCTTAATTAAAGGTTTCTAAACAAAACCAAAACTAAAAAAAAGCACAAAAAAAAGCAAGCAAGAGAAAAAATAGTTTATATTTTAGAGGAAATTTTTTAAAAAAAGAGTGCAAAGTAGGAAGTTTGAAAAGCTGTCTGTAATTATGATCTTACCTATAAAAATGAAGTATTAAAAACAATTACTTCACTACCTGGCTGACCAGGCTCTCGTGTCCAAGGCTGCCTTTTGCTTAATCTTCTGCTTACACTCACACCAATATTTGCAATATCATCTGCTAAGTGGGAAAAATATTATCACATCTTACAGAGGAAACATAGAACCTTTGCACACAAATTCTGGCAGTTTTAAATATTTCTCAGTTCATCTTTTGGTTTTGATTATGGCCCTTAAAATTTGCTTCCAGCTTTCTGGTACCATTTTTGTTTCTATAATCAACTGCAGACTTGAAAGCAAGGAAAACTTGGTTTTGTCACATTTTTGGCTCCAGTGCAGCAAACATCTCTGTGCAGGTGGACCCACCCTGCTGAAATCACTGGGTCAATATAGTGTTATTTTAATCATTCTGCTTTACTTTCTTCCTTTTTTACCTTTGTGTGGCCGTTCCCTTCCTCAGAGAGATGGCTGTCACTGAGGAAAATGGTGAGAGATGAGCACCTATACCTGTGCCAGGAGATGAAGAAAATCTTGTGGGAAAAACTGGCCAGATTACATCAAACTGAGCTTTTCAGAGATGATAATCACCAGCTTTGGTGTAGACACCTCTCTCCCATGGAAATCTACTCACTAATGAATGTAGCTGTCCCAAACTGTTTCAGGAACTAAAGGGTACTGAAACCAAGGCCTCTGGAAATGCAGATTACTTCCTCTGCAGCAGAGTCAGAAGAAGTGGGTGTCTATCTGTTCCCACTGCCGCAATTCACAGGCCCTTGTAGCTGTAAGAAACACACATAAACTGTCAGGCTGGGTGAACATAGCTTGTATAACTATCCCTTTCCCCCCCTTTTACCAAGATGAGATGACTTTGACCAGAGGAGCATGGAGTTACACCCTTATGCACCTGGTAGAGTTTGTTAGTGGTTGCCTAGCAAATCCAAGGCATATATATGTGGAAAGCCAGGAAGACGGATTACTGCAGTGATGGATTTTAGTTACAATTAATACCCAAAGACAGCTACTAGCCTCTTAATACTTCTAGGCTCCAACTTAAACTACCTTTGAAAATGCAGCGGTAGGTGTCTCAAGCCCGTCTGAGACTCTTGTTTAGACTCCTAAATTATTTACATATATTTATACCCTTAGTAAAATTTAGTCAAGCACCACTTCAGATATATATAATTCCTAAGCTTTTATTGTGCCAGGAAAAGAGTTTGTATTTGTGAACCCTGTGACTAAACAAGACATCAAAAAATTCAAAGCCTATTGCTGCTCTGATTTGATTTAAAAAGATTAAAAGTTATTTTAGGAATTCCAACTTGTTGGTTTTTCTGTTAGAAGGAATCTCCTCCTACCAGAGATAGTGCAAATCCAATAGAACCTGGGGAAAAAGCACACACGCGCACACACATGCTGAAATCAGGGTTCATCTCTAGTCTCTGGATGTTTCAGGCAGTCATAAAAACAGTATCTTCATACAGTGGGATGAGCTGAAGAACCACAAGTATGTTATATGGAGTTTAAAGCAGTTTGACACTATGTGAATCCAGGTTTTCCATGACTTCTGTCCTTTGGGCGCCCACTTAGAAAGAGGCACATGGCTAACACTGTTCCTTTGTAGCAAAGGTGGCCAGTGGTATACTGGGCTACTTTAGGAAAGGTGTTGCTAGCAGGCCAAGAGAAGTGATCCTTCCTCCCTACTGACCACTTGTGCAGTGACCTCAAGAGTGCTGGGTCCAGTGCTGGGCTCCCCGGTACAGAAGAGATGAAGATACACTGAGGGTGAGATCCAGCAAAGAGCCTCAACAATGATTAAGAGACTGGAGAACCTTCCCTGAAAGAAAAGTCTGAGACAGCTGGGACTGTTCAGTCTACAGGAAAGCGAGCTCAGGGCAGATTGCATCATGATTTACAAATATCTGAAGGAAGGATGTAGAGATGATGGAGCCAAACTCTTTCCAGAGGTGTCCATTGGGCAGGGCAAAAGGCAGTGGGCAAATATTGAAACAAGAGGTTTCAGGAAAGATTTGTTAATGAGAGAGTGACTGAGCATTGCCATAGATTGCTGAGAAGTTGTAGAGTCACCAAGCTTGAAGCACTTCAAAAGATGTTGGGACACAGTCATGGACAAGTGGCTGGACAAGTAGCTCTAGGTAGTCCTGATTCTGCGACGATTTTGGATCAGAACGTCTCCACAGGTCCCCAGCAGCATTAAGTGTTCTGTCATCTCTGGGGGTTTCCCGCCGTACACACTTCTTCCCACCACTAGGCCCTCTGCTCGGGCAACCAGCCTATGATCACAGAAGCCAAAAGTCCTTAAAACCTAATCATAAAAACCTTTTAAACCTGTGCTTAAAACCCAATCATACCACGAGGCACGGCCATGTGATGGCAGCCAGAGTCCTGCGAAGCAGGAGCTTTCTCCCCTTGGGGTGGTTGTCGTCCTCAGTGGGAGGTGGGACTAGGCAGAACAGAGAAAGAGGAGCCCACTGCAGCAGCGATGACAGTGCTTGTGAAAGTGGGGGTGAGGCCAGCTTTGCATGTGTGGCTTTTGCTTTCCCTCTTAAACTGCTTTTATGTTGAACCACAAGTTTTCTCACCTTTAGCCCTTCAATCCTCTCCCCCACCAAGCAGTGGGTGAGCAGCGGTGTGGCACAGAGCTCCTGGCTGGGGGTTAAAGCATGACATGGCTCCACCATGGGTGTCCAAGGACTGCAGACCCAGTATAGCCACAGAGCACACTCAGATAGCAGGGGCACCATGTACCGTAACTGCCTCCGTCCTCACACTGTGCTCAGGGCTCCCGTAGCTACACCCGCAGTGTGCACACCTGAGCAAGACCCTGGCCTTAGGCTTGAGTCTTGGCTTTGGGGAGATCAGCAGCTCTGGGTGCTGAGCTAAGGCCGCCCCTTCCTGTGCTCCTGTCCCCACTGCCCTGCTGTAGGGTGCTGGGGGTCCCACACAGTGGCTGTCCCAGGGCCACAGGCCCTGCTGAACCCTCCTGGTGAGTTCTTCTGACTTTATTGACTACTTCCTTCTTCAGGTACGTATTTTGTGATTCCGTCATTCCATATCTGGGGAGGAATAGACCTCCTCTCATCTTTTGATGTGTTCTTCTTTAGGCAATTATGATAAATTTCTGAATCAGAAGCTCTTATCAGAGATTTCAGCTTACCAGAGATCTATGGCAAATACCATACTTCTGTGACTAGTCTGGCAAATTCCTGAAGTTTATGTCACACGTACTCAGTGACCAAAATTGGAATGTTGCACTTCTAAACTTGCTATTTCTTAATAGAGAAGGGCTCCTGGGGGCTATGATGATAGGTGGCTGTCTTGGCCACAATGATGATGAAATGGTTGATTTTAAACTTTTCAGCGTAATGAGAAAAAGAGGGAATCAGAGGGGTTACCCCGGATTTCAAGAGGACAAGCTTCCAACTACTCAGGGAGCTACTTAGCAGTGTCCCAGTGGAATCTGCCTCTGAGGGCTTATGGGTCCATGAGTGCCAGTCAGTTCTTACAAAGCATCTTTTAAAAGCACAGGACCAGGCAATTCCACTGTGTCCAATGTCAGGCTGAACAAAGAACTCATGTTGAAACTTGAGAGGGAAATGAAATTATGTGTGTGGAAGTAAGATCAGGAAGGAAATTTTTGAATTTTTGAAGGAAAATTACTGAGCTGTGGTTTGTATATCCAGGGAGAAATTATGAAAGGCCAAAGGTCAATTAAGAGTTGAGCCTGGTCAGTGTCGTGTCAGACAACAAGAAGGTCTTTTTAATGTACATTAATAGTAAAGGAGGTCTACGGAAAAGATTGGGAGGATATTGGCTGAAGATGATCAGCTGGCAAATCAGGATGAAGAAAAAGTGAAGCCATTCAGTGATTTTTTTCCCTTGAGATTTTAATAAAACAGACAGACCTTGGACTGATCCTCAGAGTTGAAGGGACAGCCTGTCTCAGCATCATCATCACTATGGGATCAGGAAAAACTCTGGCCTGGCTCCTGGAGCACCTCCTCTACTCCTCCTTCACTGATCTTAGTGTCTGCAGGGCTCTTTCTCTCAGGTGCTCTCACTTCTTTCTCATAGCTGCTCTTGTGCAGGAGTTGTCAACCTTTCTTGAATATGTTATCTCAGAGGCATGCCAACATTGTCACTTGGCTCGGTTTGGCTGGCAGCATGTCTGTCTTGGAGTTGGCTCTGTCAGATATGGAGACAGTTTCCAGTATCTTCTCACAGAAGCCACCCCTGCAGCTCCTTTGCTACCAAAACCTGGCCTCTCAAACACAATACATTATATGCTGCAAGAGAGAAGGCATCACTGCTACTCTCCCAGCATCCACCTCCAGACACCAGGGCCAGAGTATCCAAGCCCTTTGAGCAGTGGCTGGCCTAACAGTTCTGACCACCACTGGAAAAAAACTATTTAGGTACCGTAAAAGCACCAGCATTTATTTGCTTGAGTGCTAATGATGGACATAACTCTGTTTATTACACAGACAGTAGATTTTACAGACATTTTCCCTAGGTCTCTTCCCAGGAATACTCAAATGAGTTGGTAGTTTACAACAGTTTGGAGCCAAGGCTCAGCTGATTACATATGGCTTTTTTTAGTGAAGAGATGTGATTACAACACCTAGCTGACCTTGTCTGTTAAGGAATCCTGTGATAGGTTTTTAAATACACAGTTTCAGAAGGGTGAAAGAATTAAAGAACTCAGACAAAGCAATTGTGTGATCATGATAAATGCCCTGGTGGAATGACTTTGAAAGTGTAAACTCTTGAACTGAGCCTAGAAATTCTTTTAACTGTGGTTTATATAAACATTTCACATCTTGCACCATAGCAAACCTGTGCCTCTACTATGCTAAGATTAAGTTACAGTGCTTGGAAGTATGTAGAAATTGTTTAATACATAATCTTATAGCACAGTTTTTACTTCTTTTTTAGCAGAACATTTATATTTTATCTGAAGAAAAAGTAATATCCTGTTGTAGCAACATTAAAGGCTTGTTAGAAACTTCAATAAAGCAAATACAGTCCTGGCAAAAGTTTATATTAAAATATGGCATTTAATTGGCTCAGTCTCTTGACAGCAGCAGCAAAGTTGTTATTATTAGGTTCTTGACCACCATTTATATGTGCTGTTATATCAATCACTGCCCTCCAGCTTGCTGTTCTTCCACTGAAGAAAGTAAATTGTAAACTAAAAGAGAAGGAGGAGGTAGATGGCAGGAGTAGTAGGGACAGAACTGAATGGTTTTCTGGTTCACACCTGAGACTGAAAGGCAGGTGATCTGGGTGAAGAATTTTAGCAACAGTAGATTCCAGATTTAGGCATCTTAAATCTATCCAAGCCCTGATATTTCCTGTTGATTGTCTCTAGGCTGCAGGAAGTGCCCTGTCAATAGAAAACACCAGGCACAGAGAATTGAGTGGAATTTGGGATATGTGAATTGGAGCCAATGCCTATATACAGTCATAGAAACACAGTTATGTTGCCATTTTGCCATTTTAAAAACACTTCAAAGACCCCACACAGTCATAGGAACCCAATTTTAAGTACATTGCCTAGTTGGCTTTCTTTTCTTTTTTTAACAGATCTTTTGGGTTGCTGCAATGAGAACTATACCACACACAATTATGCTGAAAATTCACAGCCTTTGAAAAACAGTACAATTAAAACAACAAAAAATCTAGCATACAGCTTGGTTTGCTCTGTAGTAACCTCAGAGGAAAAGTTCATGACGGATAAATGATGCTTGTCAGTTTTAATCTTTCACTGGTTTTTGTCCTCTGGAGATATGTGTTTTACCAAGAAAACCAAATGGTCCTCTCCAAGTAAAGAGATTGTCTGTGGAGCCTTGAATTTCATAAATCAAAAGATGCCACATTTCCTGGAAACTGTTAAATATGTAGTACATGAAGGAAGGAATTGAGCATATTTATAACAACATACTCCTACTTTCAACACCAACTGAAAACTATAAAAATGGCCAGAAATATTTTGCTTTTTTACAATGTGAGAGAGCTCTGTGCTTTTCAAGCTCAGGTTAAGTCAGATATTTCCATATATATTCAGATTATACCACTTATTTAGGAAAAAAAGCTTCTGTGTGATCTCCTGTTGTCTTATTTCCATTCTGCACAAAACACCAGTTCTGATTTCGCATTGTTTGATCCCTCCAGAAACACATCTATGTTCTTTAGTACCACCAGGAACCAACACAGCACATTCCTCTTTCATGAAGGGTCTGATCCAAATTTCACTGATAACTTGCAAATCATCCACTTGGCTTCCAGAAGCCTGTGCTAGACTTCAGGTCTCATCAAAATGCTTGCCATATCTGCCAGTCCATCTGGAAATACATGAATAGATCACATTTAGGAGGATCTTATCTCTCTCAACTTTTAAATGAACTATCCCTTAAGGAGAACGGAGATTTAAATTAAGTAAGTGCACACATGGCACTTTGAACAATGATATATACTAGCAGAACATCTCAAGCACACTGTGATTCACATATGGGTTTCAGCTAGCAAAGGGAAAAGGCAGAAATAGAACCACATGCATTCAGTTCTGTCTGTCTGCAACCCTGAATGGAGGATGACTGCAGGAGCCTTAACTCGGCTTGTACATCTTGTCTTGGTTCTAATTTAAGCACAATTATTTCTGACACCATCTGCGTTCAGGATTAGAACTAGACAATGTACTAAATTGGAAGTTTTTAAATCCTGGAAGAGCAATGTGCCTTCAGTTGCATGCTATCCCAGTCTTCTATGCCTTGCTCCCACCTAGGGGGTGATGGACTTTTGTGTTCATTTACATTGTCAGTCTAAACACACCATAACTACTCAGAACAGTGAAATTCTGCTCCATGGGCCACCCAAATGGTGACTTTGGGCCACCCAGGCTCTTGCAAGTTACTGAGATCCTAGAACTCCACCATAGAGCTAGACCATTGGAAGAATTATAGCTCTGCTATATATGCCCTCCACGGAGATGGCTTTGGGACTCCAACTAATGTGACAGCGTCACCATAATTTATATATATCATTAACCCCTGTGTCATGAAAACATTAGAGGTTTTTGCCAATTACAATTATACTAATTAAGAAGCATATATCAAGCTAATTATTACACTGATTTAGTGTATGATATCCTTTTTTTGGTCTCATGTCCAAGAGTCAAAGGGAACTGACTTCAAATTAAAAATATACTCCAAAAACCTCACTATGCCAGTTGTAGCTGGGCCAAGCAATGACTAATAGGGACAACATCTTCAAGGATTCTGAGTGCATGAATGCCAAGGAAAGATAGCTGAGTTATGTTGGGTGGTCCAAAGAGATATTAGCAACAAAAGAGTGAGGAGGTAAAATGAAAATGTTCAGTTACAACCCATTCCCCTATTTTTAAAATGAGCAAAGTGTTTGCTTCTCCAAAGACTGGAGAATGAAGTTTGAAGTGGATGGATACAAACCTGATTTGAATTTGATTTACAAGGGAGCAAACTTAGAGCTTTTTGTTTCTTTCCCTCCTCTCACATTTAAGAACATTCTTCCAATGAGCAGGTATTAGGAAAGGTGAGACACCAGAGATGAACTGCTGGCAGATGAGGGGTACTCCCATTTGTTATGATTCCCACTCTAAATTAGGTTAAAGACATGAAATAATAGGGAAAAAAAACCGCCCCACTGAACTTTAGATCTGTTTTCTGTCTTTCTTTCAGATATTCTGAAAGTTTTTATGTAGAACCCCTTTTTTTTTTTTTTTCATCTAACCTAAGTATTTTGGTGCAAAACCTGAGATGAAAGGCAAAAATTTTTGTTGTCCAAAATTTTCAAAATAGCATAGTGGTATGGAATAATTCAATTTCTGGGCAGAAGAACTGAGTGAATCTGATTTATAATTATTTGGGGAACTGATTTCAAATGAAACAGGTTTTTGAACTGTTTCTAACTATATACCAATGCAAGGCAACATACATGAAGTCAACAATTTATATCTACAAAGAATGAGAATCTGATGTAAAAACAGCTGATTTGGATAGGCCTTATACTGTCATAGATGAGAATTTCATTCTATGGGTATTTGGTTACTTAAAGACAAAAATGTGCAATAGAAACAGGAATTCTTGCTGCAATATTCAATCAAAATTAGGACATTACTGCCATTTCTAGACCTGGTACTCAAATTTAAATATAGAAGCATTAAAGATATGAGGAAAGAAAAGAACAACATAAAAATCACTGTTGAAGAAACTAGAAAACAGTCATTATGATATGATATTGGTATATCTAGATCATCAAAGATACAGTTAAGGGATTATCTGAATTCTGTGTATAAGTCCTTGCACATCTGTTTCTAGAAGGTTGGGTTGTTCATTCTGGTTGAAAAAAAATCATAGTCAGATCAGTAGGATATTAAGTAAGATTTTAATTTAACCAGGATATGAAAGACAGCGGAAATAGTTTAAGTTGGAATAAAAGGAGAAGAGATGAAGTCACCGGTTCATGGAGTTTTTATTGTTATATAAATCTTTCTTAAATATGTTTATATTAATTTTTTTGTGAGAACTTTTGTGGCTCAGGAGTGTAAGAAGTTGGTCTGCACAGTCATGTTTGAGCTTAAACCCCACACTTTAACACTTGTTTCATGAAGGAGGCTGGAAACTGTAAGTTAGTGAAGTCTCAGCCTTCAAGATATCAGTTCATTAGCTGGTAAGATTAGAGTAGATGTATTTTCTCTAGTGTTTTTTAAAAGTGATTACATTACAATAAGTTTTTTCAGTCTTCTTCAGCACTTACTTGATAACTAGCCTCAGGCAATGCAAGGAATTCTTTCCCTGGGACACCTGGTCAACACCTTCTGCTCACATATTCTAAGTTAGATTTCTAGTTTTGCAGCTCTGAAGGAATTAATTGCCAGGCAAGACTTTCTGCCTTCCTCTGTAGTGCTAAGCATGGATTGCTTGCTGATTTGTCTGTTTCTCACCTAATCAGATTTTGGAGGCACTGGCAGAATTTGGACAATATCTGATGTTATTTCTCCCTGGCATGAGTAGTTTAATGGATAGTAGGATCCAGTGCTATCAGTGAGTGGGCAAAAGAGAGTGATTTGTTGGCTCATGGAGAGAGGAATCTCCAGGAATTGATGTTGTGCTTCCCATGGCTGTTTAACAGCAAAGAAAGAAATGTTTCCATGTAATAATCAGAAGTTTATTACATCATATAGAGATTTGGTTTTCCTTCGATATTGCTGGGTCAGGTCTACTGACAGTCGGCCAAATTATCATGTTTCGGTTCAGTAACTTAGAAGTTGTTCCTAAAATCTGCATTCATCCATACATTCATATGAAATGCCCAGTGCACTGTTTGCACACATAGAACTTCTTCAAATACAGACCAACATAAGAAAAGCATGAGTTGCCTTCATTAAAGCATCACTCAGACTTTGAAGCCCAGATGGAAACATGTTATGTGAATGTACTTATATGTACATGCATATGCTTTGTGTACATACAGATTTAAATACACTCTTTGGATTTTGGAGCCAGCCCATCAAACACTGCCTTTCTCATTTGGGGTCCATCTGTGTAAAAATACTATCACTAGTACCAACAGACAGTAACAACCTTTTTTATATTTTTGTATAGAAAACCTCCACTTCAAAGGGCTAGGGTATTTTGGACATCTGTTCCTGCCTTGTTTTCATAGATCCAAACCAAAAGAAAGCTAGTCCTTTCTCAGTGCAACTCATTATGTGTTAGGTGCACCAGTGATTTCTTACCTTCAGTCATCCATTTTCAGTACATCATTTTATATATGTGCCCAACAGCCACACAGTTCTTAATGTGCACTGCCAATCTTCCATGGCCAACTAATCCACATTTGCTGAAACAATGAGAAGGGATGATGAAAATTAAAGTGTCGCAACTGTTTGGAAAATACTGAAAAGCAAGGTTCAGCAAGAAGGAGTGTATACATTGGCTATAGTTCACCAAGGACAAACTGCCTGCACACCTTTGAAGCAGGAACACCGAGGAAGCTTGGTGTATTGCTCTGAGGGAGACATGAAACAAAGGATGGAGTGGCACAGAGGTATTGTGGTCATGCTCTGTTGAAATCAATGCACATATAACACAGAGAATGGAGCAACACAATGGGGTTGTGATCATGCTCTGTTGAAAACAATGTACCTAATGGGAACAAAGCCAAAGGAATGTGCCAGGTGGTGAATGAAACCTGAACTTTGCTTCATTAACTTTAAAATACGTATTAATTTTCATGCTTCTACAAATACTAATGACTAAAGTCACTCAAAATCCACCTAAACATGAAATTACATCAACTGTAACTTTACCTTCGCCCTCCCTCAAAGAAAATAATATAAATATAAATAAGTGGGAAGGGAGGTCAAAGGAGACTCCGTTGTAACTTCTGGCATTGTTGACAAGCTGTACCTGTCTTCTCCCTCCACAGAGACATTTATAGGGTAAGACCCTTATTCTGTGCATGCTAAATAATTATCTTGAGCTGGCATTCATTGGGCAGTAGAACTTGTCTGCCTCAAATTCATTTTAGCCAGTCAGTATACTATCAACATCGATCTCTCAACTTAATCTATCATAGTTTACTATTATTACTGTATTTGTTAATAAAATGTGTTATTCTGTAAACTGTTTAATGCCAGTCCTTCAAAGGCTCTATCAGCCACTGACAGTCGATAACTTGACAAAACTGATAATATGCCAACTAAGAGTGGGGAAATCCAGAAAGGGGCCTCTTTTTCTAAACTGGTATGAAAGATTTGACTCTGATACGCTGTCAGTGCACACCCCAGAACCACACTCTGATACATCCAGCTGTTCAGTGGGGTCCCCATAACAGCATGTAGACAGGCTGGTCAGGCACAAGGGTCTTCTGTGTCTTTGGACACTGACAGCCTGATTAAACATAGCTGGTTTGAGGAAACTGCTCTTTCATGTGACAGTATCTGTAGAGTGACACACTGTTCCGAGGCAGACAAAAGGAATCTCTTATTTTACATATACCAGCCGACCTAACTCATAGTGGCAAACAGAAATTGGTAACACAGAATGCTCTGAGCAAATGACTACCTGAAGCAGAATTTTGGAAAAAATGTGAGATAGTCACTTACTTAACTGGTTATTATTCCACGTCTCTCCTTTCTTTGCATCAGATTTACCTCACATTACACAGGCAACTGCGTAACTATGCTTCTCAGGAATCTCTTGCAGATGATTCAACGAGGTTTGTCTGCTTCCATCAAACTGGGTCTCCATGGACTTATGTCGTGCAGAGGTCTACCAATAGATGTTTCTGATTCAGATATCAGGGGTTTGCAGCCATTCCGTGTCTTATGCTAATCCTTCTCTTTCTTCTGGTTTGATACTGTACAAACACAGAACTCGATCGAGAAAGGCGAAAACAGCATGACATCATTACTAAGCTTCAGGCACTTAGGCATTAGTAATTCTATGAAAGCCATAAGCAGCTGGGTCTCCCATTTTACTTTAACCCCTGTAAAATACGTGTTAAATTAAAACTTGGAAGCTTTTGTTTACAGAGGAAAAGAAAACTGAATACTAGTTTCACTGACTGAAGGATTCAAAATGATGAACATGTACAACATGTGAACTGTGAGTTCACAAATTAGCATTTTTTGACAATATTGCAATTTTCTCTACTTTCCACATCACAGGTCTCTCTTTCTTTCCAGTGTTCAGAGCAAAGATCCTGACAGCAGCTAATACCTTACGGTTTTGCTCACTGAGTTTTATCTGGCAGGTGGGTCCCTGGTTGTAAGGCAGTGGAAGGGGTGAGCGAGGGAAGGCAACAATAGCATGGTTCTCCATTCCTGTAGAAGGGTATGAATGTGTACTTCATTATGTTCATTTGATACAACTATTTTAATCAAATTTTTATGTAGAGTACAGTCATTTTACTTGGAGAAATTTAGGAATAGAATATCAAAACAGTATCCTCTATCAGACAGAACTGTGATTTTGTATTAAAAACAAAATCCCAAACCACACCACAGACCTATTTTTCATGCCTCACAATGACTGAAAGTCATTTTTAGCCTCTCAACTTTCTTGTGTGGCCATACGAAGCTATTTGGGTTTAGTAACTCATGCAATAATTCAGCATGCTCAGTTTCTTTCAGCTCATTTGTGCAGGTGTTTTGTCATAAATTACTCGGGATCTCAGGCTTGATATTGTAATGCCAAATATTTACCATACCCTTTAAGCAACCCTTTAGGCCAGGGAAAATCTTTAATCAGCATTGCTTGCATAAGCTCAACTTGTATAACTCTCATATAAGCTGAGTGTTTGCAGCCTGAAAGAATGCAGCCTGGCTGAAGACTACAGTAATAACAGGCCAGCTAGAAATAATGTCTCTATTAGCAGAAAAATCATGACATCTTGAGTCTATTTTTTTTTTCCCAAAGAAAGCTAAACGACACAATGGAATGGATCATTCCAGACACATTTTTGAGTCATAATCCACAAAATAAATGCAAAGAAGCTAGCAGAATCAAAAAGGAAAACTTATTTTTTAAAGGAGGCAGCATCTGGATAGCCTTTTTCATTCCAGGTCCTGCTATCTGATCTCTGAAAAACTTCAGTGTTTCCTCCGTTTTCTCTTTATCTCCTGTAATATATTTTTTCATTCCCTGTATTTTTTTAATGTGGTCTTTTGAGTGACTAGTGTGTGCAGTCAAAAGTCATACTTGATTACACTTATTATTCTTGAGAACTGAGAATAGCCAAGAGCTGGGTGATCCTGTGTTATTATGTTCAAGTAGTCAAGTAAAAACTTCCAAAATCAGAATCAGTAAAACTGGCTTCTTCACATAAAACTCTCCATAATTATTTTTGCTTTCGATATCAGTTGGAATCTGTTTTGGCCAAGCTTCAAATGCAAATGTACTGGCAGTCAGCTCCACTTAGTAAACCCAAACTACCCACTACTAGTCTCAATCCTTCCATGACAGAAACAAAGCCAAACTGGGCCAGCTCAGAGACTGAGTCCCTAAAACAGAATATCATTAAACAGATAAGTCTGAAACGACCTTGTCTGACGGCTCATAAAGCATAAACATACCCCCCAGTTTGTAGAAATTTATCATCAATTACAATTACTCAGATTGTCTCATTACAAAAACTTGGTAGGATTAGAAGGGGCATAATAAATGATATTGTTATACAGCTACACAAAGTGACCTTAAACTACTGTGACACTTTTTCCAAGGAAGGGGTCTCAAGGCTTCTGTTTTGCTTTTTCTAACCACATTTCTCATACACTGAAGGCCTTTCATTTCTCTTAAAACTGCATTATTCCACACTGAGCTGCCAACAGCAACAGTTGATTTGATTTCATTTTAATACAAAGATAAATGGCCTTCAGAGTAAATAGCCAATTAATAAATACTAGGATGCATTACTAGAGGCTCTTCAGTTATTTCTGAGATATAAACATACATTCCTTTCCAAAATAGTTGGAGATTGAGGCAAAACCACCAAGTGTGTGATAATTCCACTCCCTGAAGATCTCTGGCTTCAGTTTCATAGAGAGAAAGCAGACATTAAGAAGTCCAAAATGGCTGCAGTGACATTTGCCCTGTGGATCAGTTTCAGTTTCACCAAAACAATGGAAAAATTAGGGAGAAACCATGTTTCTTCTGCCTCAATCCCTTTCCCCACCATCTTTACAGTAATTTCATTATTCCCATATCTGTGTTCTCTCCAGCTAATTGAATATCTAACCCATTTGCCATATATTCCTTTTAAAAATTAATTAAATCTGGCAGTAAAGTAAGATCCATATAAAAATTGCTCATAAAAAGCACTAGAATGACTGGTCCTATTTTATAAGGCTATTCATAACACAGACACGGTCAAAGCAAAGCTCTATAAATATCACCTGCTTTGGGAATTGTGCAAGTATAGCCTTAACACTTAGAATGTATTCTTGAAATTGTGTGTTATTCTGCGATTCTTTACAAATAAAGGCGATGTGTCTTCACCTTTCAGAATCCTGCAGATTTCATAACTCCTGGCACATAGTCCAGCACCTCAGTGCTCTGTGCTTTTCCAAAACCAAGGACATGTTCTCAGACGTCAGACACCAGCCCACTTTACAGAAGATAATAAAATACATGTCACCCTATATACACAGTATGTCAGCATAGACACCACTGAAAAATGTTCCTCAAAAACCTCACACAGAGTATAAAGTCATTTAAAGTCAGGTATCAAGAAACACAGAGTGTAGGGATATGTCTGTAGGAGGCAATCCCCATGCCTCTGTCAAGCCTAAGTCTATAAAATATAGTGACTTGCTAGATGTCTCCATTATTGTCAAGTTACTACCTAGTCTAGGTACCTATATGAGCAGGAATAATTCATTTTAAAAGGGTTTATGTCGGCTATTACCTCTAGATAGTTATCTAAAATGCAGTTCAGCACACTAATCTAGAAGACAGGCAGCTTGGGACTACCTGGCAGTAGCTTGAGTGCATTCAAACCCACATCCTGGAAAAATGCCTTAGGCATAGAGCTATGAAGGCATCATGAGCACAGCCCTGTCTCCAGCTGTTTAAGTGAGCTAGCACCAAACAACACACACAAATGCAAAGTTCATTTAATGAACAGAAAAGAGAGCTATAAGGAATGATCAGTTCTAAACTCTGATCTTTCCTTCGCTCTGGAGTTTGCTTTTGATTTAAACCTGCGTTTGACTGTGTAGAGTGAAATACATCAACTACCCAGCAGCAGCTCTCCCAGTTCAAAGCACTGGCAGAGAAAATGGTCTCCTTCCTCTGCAATGCCTGTACCTTTAGTAGTCATCATTTATCTAAACTACTTCCTGGCTCCATGGCTATTGCACTCTTCTGGTAATTTAACCATTTGAACCCTCCAGGCTGAGGTGGGTCCCCACACTTTCTGAACAAATGCTGTAAATAAATCAGGACACTTGCTCCTCTACTTGTATTTTTGAACAAGTGACTGTTGCTACTGTGTTTCTTTCTCAACCCCTTGAAGCCAATCTTTGTTCTACTAAATGACGAGGTGATGTACAAAATGCCGTTCATGGACTCATCCTCCCTTTTTTTATTATGCTCAATTTTATTAAAAATTGTCAGAGAAAACAGGGCTACAAAATCCTACCAGGATCTAACCCTGACGATTTACAACAAGTGCTGGACTCTGCACTTAGCAATTTCTAATGTGTGTTATCTCTGGCTTCTAAGGTCAACAGCTATGGTAGAGCATCCACAAATGCAATAGGACTCAACAGTGTATTTAACAATTATTATTTCATTGGCTTTGCATAAAATCTTACAGTCCATTAGTAGTTTCCAAAAAATGGCTTGGAGATGAATAGCTCCACAGTCTGTTACCACACCTCGTGGGCCACTCAGTTCTCCTTCGTAGTCGCCTTTCAATATATTCTCCAGAAGAGACAGAGCCATTTTACATCGGGGGGGATGAGTCTGATCTCTTTATCTAAGGAAGCTTTAAAGTAACTCTCCTGACTAATCTCTCTCAAGCACCACAGACTGCTGATTTGTGAGGTGACTATCTTTCATATACATCGCATCCAGGCAAGATGTCTCAGCTATTGTAAACTTCATCATGACTTAATGGGATAGTTAAAAATTCTGTGCATTTAAAAAAATCCAGAGGTCATTAGCATCAAACGTAAAGGTGAGAGTAAAATAGATTGAAAGTCATATCGCAAGCTTTGATATGGTATGATACACGTGAAAAACAAACTCCTTCACAAGGCAAGGTAAAATATCTTCAGATAACCTGGTGAGTTTTATCTTGAAAATAAGAGATCTTGTATAGAATTATGAACATATAAGCAATATTAAAGCATTGGGATGATGACTTTAAATTTTTCAGGGAGTATTCTGTTGAATTGATAGTTTCCATATGTAATAACGTGGAAGCAAAGCATAATTATGTGATACTCATAGCATATAAGAAGATGATTACATTTGTGCTTACTCTCATTTTTTTTAATGTTTCTTAAATTAGATGAGTAATAAAAGCTTATTTTATATGAGAATGAAACCTACAATGACATTTCTCCAGGGAAAAACTCTTTCTTTGTAGCAGTATGAATAGTTAGATGAAATAATATTTATTGACTATTTCAGTCAATCTGTTGCCAATTACTCCAGACTTATTCTGTATTTGAACCAAAATCTTTCTGTAACTCTAATAACAGCTAAAGATATTGTTCCCTAGCCTCTAAACACAACTCTGGTGCCAGAAAGTAAGCATCTAAAGTGTTCTACAGTAAACTTTACAGTTAATTAGCTCAGAGGCCACAGAAGACTTCCACTTAATCCATCCCCTAAACTGACTCTTCCTCATGCTGTAGTCAGTCTTTTTCTCTACATCCTGTTAATGGAGGAGAGCTTTCTGAGTTGTTTTCATAATGCTCTTTAGTTGTGCCGGAGATAGAGATCTGCATTTGGCGCATAGGATCAACACTCTTTTCTGTCCCACAGACATTCTTTAAGGCTTTTTTTTTCTTTTTTCCTTTGTTTTTTCTTTTTTATTTCTTTTTTCTTTTTTTTTCCTTTTTTTTTGCTTTTTTTTCATGGAAAAAGAATCAAACTTCTTGCATAAGAAGACTTCCATAAATAACATTTACATAGAAACTTTGGGTTGCACATCTAGCAGGATATAAAAATAAAGTTTTTGTGACTGAGAATTGGCTTCAATCAGCAAGTAGACCAGTAGATTGCCAGTAGAGAAAGTTGAGGTTTCTTTAGAGCTGTATAACGTGGGTAAATCTTTCCCCGGTCCTTGTGTACATCTTTTCTTCCCCTCAACCACTTTTCTTCCCCTTCCAACTACCTAGCAATGCCTACGATGCTGATGTTCTTTAGTACACCTTTCTGAAATATCTGGAAAAAATGGTGTCCTAACCATTACGTGCTAATACACCTCACTACATCAACTATGTTCATTTGAAAGCAAGTAGAATAGAATCACAAAATCAAAACTTGGGGGTTAGATGATGTTTGTGCTGTCCTTTCATCCTCCTGACCCTTTAGCAGTTTTTCGTGGGTTAGATTCAAGACAATGACTTAAATTGTTTCTTTTAGTGGCCATATTATTTGCAGCAACTTCTATTTTTCCCCCACCCACGCCGATCTCACCACTGGTGTCTTTGATTATATTCAGGGAAAAAGCAAAGGAAAAAAACCCCGATATTACTGATATAAAGACAATCTAAGCCCACTTTTCTATTTGTACTAAGAGTTCAACAAAAGTGGGCCAAATAAAGTGTATATGTGTGAACTTTTTAATATGTGTTGGGAATTCAGGACTTCATAGAAATATTTTTGAATAGAAATTAACTCTCCTATCCCAGAGGCAAAGGGAGACTGGTTACTCAAATCTGTCTCATGTGTTAGGTACTCTTATGCTTTGGATGTGCTTTAAATAGGTCTCTGCCCTTCAAGATAGGATTTGCTGCATGTGTTTGACTAGAGGAAACATCTCAACTGAGCATGATTTTCAAATGCACAAATGATATTTAGGCCTTAACTGATCTTTTTATCCAGAAAATTAACTTTCTTCATTTCTTCTTTAGTAAGATTGTATGTAAGTGAAGTATATTCCATGGCAAATTGATGCATGTTTCAACACATATTCATGACCTGCACAAGTCACTGTCCAATAGTCAACTGAAAAGAAATGGGCAGCTATTCCATTTTTTTCCGTTTGCTTCTGCTAGGAAAAGAAGATACATCTTTCTTGTTTACAGATGGAGGGATGTAAATTTCCTCATGACTGAGCATAGTATGTATTATCAAAAATTTAATGTTTGGAAAGAAGAAAGTAGAACATCTTCCTTTGTTTTATAAGATTTTCTATCTTATTTTTGCTTTCATTTCACTTTAATTCCAAATCAGTATCTTGGCATCATCAACACTGTTAGTTACATAAGCAGTTTCTTTCATGATCTGTATTTTTACCTTTAGAACAGATCAGAGCTTTGTCACAGTCATGAGATAGTCAGCAAATTAAATTGGTCTTATTCCCCAGAATGTGACATCTTCTTGGGATAAAACGAGTGGAAGCATGAAACATATCACACAATACTAAGATGGTCAATAGATTGTAGATGAGTTTTTAAGTTGAAGTTATCAGTTCTAAATGATCTTGTGCTGCAAGAACATCATCTGCCCTGAATTTGATGTTCCATAACTAGGATTTCTATGGCAATTATTCATCTATTACACAACACTGACAATCATGTTGACATTTACAGGCAACATGTAGGGAGTGGGGTTTTTTAGGGTAAACTGTTTTTCTAAAACATAGCCTCTACTATAAATTATTTTGAAAACTAACAGCAAAACAAATAATTTTAATTAGTAGGAAATACAAAGATGTCTGTACATTAGACATGCAACAGATTTGGAAATGGTATTTGATGATTATTTTTTGTGATGTGAGATTATTTGCTAGACAACAAAGAAGTGACCAAGAAGTGGCATGCATTTGTCATTTCTGTTATTAATGAAGGCCCTGGTTGAAACTGACAGCTCCATTATTAAAACTGAATCTTTCCTCCATAAACCACCCCTGTGTGTATCAGTAGGGCTGTAGGTTAAAAGCACTGGTATTTAGCTATGTAATTTTTCAGACACAGGAAAATGCTGGACGAATCATTCTGAGCCTTGTGACTTTTAATCTGATCAACACTACAATGCAAACAAATACAGCGGTGATAGTGCAGTCCGAAAAGGGCCAGTGGAAAGAGTGACTAGCTTAACTTTAATCAGCAAGCTTTAAGGAAAAAAACACCATCATGTAAGTCATGATTGCTTGAGGGTATGGGAGAAGAGGAAGATTGAACTGATACAAAGGCCACCCTCTTGAACGCCATTCTGCTATTTGTAATTTTCTCAAGATTTTTGTATTAATAAAGTTCATTTAAAATAATCCATATGCCAATATTTGTCTAATTCTGTCAGCCTACTGACAAGGGAAATAAACACTTCCCTTCTCTGTTAAAGTCAAACCAGATTGAATCAGATGTTTTGTTTCTGTCTTCTCAAATGGTTGTAACATATCAATCCATCTGATAAAAGGCAGTTTAAGGCGTGCAAAGCATGGCATTTTGATCTAGTCTGTCAAGGTATTTTTTCCTTTGCTATTGAAATATTCCAGTATCCTCTGACAAAAGCAATCTTTTGTATTTCACCGTAGAATTGATATTAATGGACCTTTAAAATATAATTACACAGGACAATGCCAGTTAGGAAGAACATATCTCACCTGTCTTACTCTGTTGCTGATGCTGTGAATGTTTTGCATCTGAAGCAGCTTTACATTTTGCAGAGAGAGAGAGAGAATTTTAGTGGTCAAAACAGTTGAAAGAAAAATTTAAGCTGAATTTGCTTGACTTTTTTTAAAGCTTCTTGTTTCTCTGCTGCAGGATTTCTTTGCATTTTTGTGACTCTTTTGAAAGCAAGTAAAAATCATACAGAAAAGTAGCTAATTTTGACAAACCTGCTTCAGCAAAGAAACATCCCGACCTTTTACTCAACTCTTGCTGAAAGGCCTGCAAAATAGTTTCCCATTAGCTGCATCTAATTGAAGTTTCCATGTTGGCATTTAACACTAGGTACATTTGTTTGTCAAGCTTGCTATGGAAAGTCTGATTATTGGGAAAATTACTACAATCTGCTCCTTGCTCTGGTACTGAACTGGTTTGACCCCTTTTGGTGGGTCACTTTGTCAATTTCCAAAAGCAGATTCTGTTTCTGGACTCCATCTTTCATAGAAAACTCATTTGTAGTGAGTTGTCAATGACACACACGCTTTTCTGACTCCTGTATGTTCAAGACTTAAAATATACTTTCTTTATGTAGTGTGTCTGTCAAATAAAGAACATAATTACTCAAACTTTCCTTTTAATATATATCCAGATTAAATACCACAATGAATAATTCATTTAAAGGCTTATGAAAGTAATTAATATGATCTAATACCAATGTTTGGTGGTCGCATTTGGTTTGCCTGATAGAAAACATACAAAAGTACCAGTCATGACCTCAAATGATTTATAATCTATGGCACTGACAGTCAGACAGAGAGGTAGTGTAACAGAGCCGGAGCTAATGAGCTGTGAGGCAGCTGGAGAGAGGAGTCAGCAGCAGAAATTAGGAGGTAATTACCCAGTGGCATAGATGAAGAAAAGGCAACCTCAGTGGGACTTGGCTAAAAGCAGTTGGAAACATTCATATGGAATGTCTTACTAATTCTCTTGTTAAGTCTACGTGGAAACTGGGTCCAGATTCTGTGTTACCCTCTAGGTTGCCATCTGGCAGTCACTTTTTCCAGTAGAGATATTAGCTTGCTGAACTACAGACCTCACGTTCATGAAATAAGAAGTCACACCTTGCCCTTAATTAGAGCATTTTCTCATGTAATGGATCTACTCTGTAAAACTGTTTTTACATTTCAGATTTAAGTTCAACTCCATGTATTTAAATACAAAAGGGTGAGCAACACAGAAGAAAAAGGCACATAATAATGCAGCTTAGTACTTGTGGGATAAAATTAGGGGACACAGCAAAAGTTAAGATTTTAGATTTCGCTACAACTGAGTCATCTCTTGTATAATACAAAGTACACTAGGGGTATTACACAGACCAGGAATATGATTATAACTAATTTTTGAAAAATCACTTCACAGATCATTAAATGTATGAATCGCCTATAAAGCAACATTTGGTGTGTAATGTAACTGAGCAGACTTTACAGTGTTTTCTAAAGATTGTTTGGCGAGAAATGCCAGCATTGCTTGAGAACATGGTTTTGAACAGCATGCCTTCGAGTGAAAGGCCTTACATATGAGGACAACAAGAAATGAGCAGACTGTCATCTCTAATGTACAGCAAAATCTTTCTGTCTCAGAGGAAACCAGCTGATCAATAGCACTGTAACTTTGGGTCACTCCAGCTTAAGGACTCCACAAATGCCCAGTTGTCCATTTGGGTGGATATGGAAAGAAAATCTGTTCTTGACTCAACTCACCCATGATTCATCTGGAAGCTGGTGTCACTAGTGGGAGGAGGCAGTGCATGTTCTTGTAGAGTCTGGGGCATCTGCCAACATGGCAGGCCCTGTTCCCTGCCAGGTGTTACTTTTTCAGATGGTAATTCTGGAAAAGACTTTGAAAGCTGTTTTTCATTCTTATGTATTGGCTTTTTCACTATATTGTTAGAAATTAAAAAGTATTTTTTTATTATTCAGAGTCTGCAAAATCGTAATTTTCAAAGTTATATATGAGAAATCTTAGTAAGTGGTTGGTTTTCATTAAAGACTGGAGGTCTGTGTTTTAGTGTCCGTCTGAACAGGTTACATACACAGACATCCATCAGAATACTCAATATTTGCAGAAAGATCAGTTCCACTGCCACTAGACAGTGGAACACAACTCATCTAAGAAAAATTAATCTTGCTGCCAGTTTCTACGTGTTGATTATTATATGGCCCTAAATCTGCCTTAAAAATATTACACTAGATAGCCAATTTAGAAAATATAGTTTCAAAATTGAAATTTTATTTTCATCAGTAGTGTTTATATAAAGAAGAAGAAATCTTTCACTTAGAAATATTAATTAAAAGTTTAAGGACATTTTAATAGCACTATATTATTCATCTACAAAATGAATTATTATTTCTAATAGCAAAAGTGTCTTCGACCATCTTTCCAGGGACTCTCCAGTCACATGTAATGATACATCTTGGGCTCTGTTACCATTCCAAGTCATTGTAATGGAAAGAACAAGACAAAGACTATGATCCCAGTGGGAGGTCTGCTATTCTTGGCCTTTGTTTTCCTTCTGCTCTTTCATTTCCAGCCATGGATTCTTCTTAGAAGAGTGGAGTAAGGAGATCAACAGCTTTATTGGGTACACAGACATAATACATTCTGATTCTGATCTTGGATATCTTTCTCTTTTTTAAAAAGGTTGACCTAAATAAATGAGTATCAAATAATTCAACTCCTCATAGAAGACAAAAATGTGAGTTTTCTCTGTTTAACAAAATCACGTAGAAACCAAAATTCCAAATCAAGCAGTTACGCTTTCTTGCAATGCATATAAAACTTAGATTTTACTTAATTGGAAGTATCTGAAATTCTTCCTCCTAACTAGAGGAAAGATAAAAAAGAAGATAAAAATTGAGTTTCACATACGAAAATTCATAAACAGAAAGTCAAGGACCCTAGAACATTTTTCTACCCATCTGCTTAGCGGTGAACTCTCAGAATCTTGGCTAGAAGAATACTGAGGAAGGAATATGCAAGATTAGAAGAAAAGGACTTAAATACCCTCATTCAGTACATTTATTTTGTACAATTTGCACGCCTTCTATAAACAAATAATACATTTGGATGCATACAGCTACTCATCTTTGGCATGTATATACGGGAGTGAGATGTAGCCAACACACAACTGTGCAAATAAGGAACACAATGTTGCCTAGAAATGATGCTTTTCTTTGAAAAGATGAGTAATATTCCAAGATGAAAACAATTAGTATTGGACTCATATCATATTTTTTCCAATACTTTCAAAAGAACTGGAAAACCAAGAGACGTACTACAGTAAACTTATAAAAACAAAAACATGAAAGGAAAATTAGTGAAGCTATTGAGAGCTGAGTATCTAAATTTGGGCTTCCTGAGTCTACAGTAAAGCAGCTGTATATTAGACCTACTTTTCCAAAGGGCTGAGATGGCAGCATCTTCTATTAAAACTGACATTTTTGAAAGTGTGATGACCTAGTTAATTGTTTTCACCTGGATTTCAGCTCATAATGCTGAATTTCCATGTTCATTAGCCCTTGGGAAAGAAACGTAAATTCTCTGCACATAGTAGAACATTACGAAGAAAGGAAATACAAAGAGAAAAGATAAATATAGTAGTAAAAAAAAAAAAAAAACAAACCCAGTATTAAATAAATCTGAGATATCATCTTTTACCTCAGTTCTTTTGGTTATCAAGAAAAGCAATGCTGTTATTTCTCATATCCGTGTTTTTTCCAGAATACTATGAGGTAGGATCAGACCTAAATGTGAAACATATTTAAAGGTTCATCGTTTGACTGTGGAAGCATCACTGAACCTGACTGATTTAGCCTTCTGCACTCTGTTTACTTGTGCTACACATAGGCTGAGTCTTTTGAACAGCCAGTTACCAGTAAACATCTGGGAATCTTTTCTGCTTCAACAAGTGATCTTCATCTTGTATACTAAGAGTATACAAAGCCAGCAAAAGTAGTCCCTACCTGCCTTGTTTCCTGAGTTTAAACACCCAGTGATAGAATGGGCTCAATTTAAGTTTAATGGGAGTTAGCTTATTGCACTAGGGCACTCTTGATGAGGATATAGTTCTCCTTCAGTTCTTTGGGGCAATCCTCTATAAAAGTAAATCATTTCTACATGCATTTTTATTCCATGAATATATCGTAGAACTTTTTATGTACTAACATAACATACCTTTAGGAAAACATTAAAATATACGTAACATATATATTTTGCCTGATGCACAACTCTTTGTTGTTACACAATATTTTATGTATTGCCTGATTCACAATCTTTTATGGTTATCTTCTGATTGTTACACCATGGCTCTAAATATTCACAACAAGCAAGAGGAAACATCATTCTGCAGTGAAATGTATCAGAGGGAGCAAGGCAGAGATCAGATACTGACATTCCAGAAAAAGTGATTAGATTACTTGCCTTGAAGGAGATTTTCTGGCAGTAAGGATTAGGTGTCCCCCATGCTGTGTAGAAGACTGCTTTCACCCATCTCTGATCCTGCTCTAACTATGCAAATCTGTGCTGCCTAATACAATCTTGTCTGCTATAGTGACATAAGTTAGTTTGTTTGGGACTCTTGGTTGGCTTTTTTGTTTTCTTCTGGTGTTTTTTTTGCCATTAATGGTACAGTTTAAGTTCTTTAGTGGTCTCATTTTCCTGTGGTCTAGTTATTGAAAGTCTGGGAGCACTGCTTTTTGCACACCAGATTCCCCCTCAGATCACCCAAACAGAAGGGAAAAGGAGACCCTAAAGGTGGGATTGTCATAAGTCAGGAAGAAATATGGGATTCAGAACTAAAAAAAAAAAAAAAAAACAAAACAAAAGAAAAACAAAGAAACCCCAGTCACAGCTAAATAAAGAACCATTTATTTTTGAAGGGCAAGAGAAAAGCAGTGCTGGGAATTGTTCTATTCTTAATTTTAGAGATGCATACAGCTTCATACAGCCAGGTTCTTAAAGACTGCCTGTCTGCTTACTTAGGTGGCTTCAAAGAGCTGCTTATCCGCACCAAGCAGAAACTATTAGCACAGGT